>AYJT01035239.1:0-12493 GCA_001278415.1 Ocimum tenuiflorum | reverse complement strand
CGAATATACTGCAGCCTAGACCGGCGACTCGTCCTCAGATGTGATTACTTTTTATATCCCATTTAGGGTTACCAATCATGCAATCTATTGCAATCTCTTACACGCTTCATGATCCACCCTAGTTATTCGAGATAAACGGACTAGTTGTTATGTGAAACGCATGAAAATAGTTAATTTTGTATACAATATAAACAAAATTAGCTTTACATATACCAAAATCCAACAATGGCAAAATATGCATACTGTTACAGTACCGTACCGTAGTTTTACGGTATATCATTATTATCGGTGTATCGAAATTCAATGATATACCGAAGTCTAACGATATAACGGAGATGACGGTATGCCGAAAAGTATACCAGTATAATGGTATATTTTCCCAATCCTAATTTAGATCCCCTAAATAATTTAGGCGGTACAACGGGAGGGAAACGTAATCTTATTTTTTAGTTAGGGAAGGGAAAGCAGCAGCTGTGAGTATGACATCTACCATCAGATCTAGTTTTAACTGTAATTGAAGAGGATAAAACATTTTTCCAAAAGCGAATATATAATTTTTCCTATAACTGAGGTTATTAACAAGGCAAGTGTGGTGTTCATAAAACAGTAAACTGCGAAAAATACTAACATTTTTAAATGAAAAAAAAAAAAGAATAAAACAATCCACCGACGAGATCAACCGATTTCACGCGTCGTCTCCAACTTGACTAACATCGCATTATCTCTCTCTCTCTCCCTCACACAAACAATCGCACCTACACACAGTGGTCACTCTATGTAATCTGGATCGCCGGCGGAAGAGCTAATCAACAATGGCGAAGTATTTCGGTTTAATTTCTTCAATCTTTTATCCCCTTATCGTAGTCTTTTTGTTGAACGGCATCGTACAATGCAAGACGCTTAAGCGAGACGGTAATTTTCTCGATCCCATATTCTTTACTCGATAAATTGGTCGACTGATGCTGTAGGGAAGATGACTTCTTGGTTAGGAGTCCATTAGGTTTAGCCGAGAAGTTATTCACGGCCGGTTTAGTGTGATCCGACAGATTAGGATAGTTCGAGTGGCGGTTTGCTTATGATTTCTGTCGATAATATTTCTCTTTCTAATTTTCCATGATAAGATTTGGTGCAGTCCACTCGGAACTTTGGTTGGTGTGATTTCATTGGAAGCGAAGTTGGTTCAGTGGATAGATTTTTGGTTCAGCGGATAAAACGTTACCTATTTTGCTTTGGGAGTTCTGTTAGATCAAATCGTGTAGGTTAAATTGAAGGATCGACACATATAAGCTCATGCTTAGTAATAGAGTGTTTGGGATCTCACATCTGCATGTCTACTCATTACTACAACTTAAAAAGCTGTAAATTTCGAACAATGTACTGTTATAGTATGCGATAGATAGTGGCTTAGTTGTATTGATTTCCTTTTTTATTTCAGTAAAGGCTCTAAATGAAATAAAGGCATCACTGGGATGGAGAGTGGTGTACGCGTGGGTGGGAGATGATCCTTGTGGAGATGGAGATTTGCCTCCTTGGTCTGGTGTTACGTGCTCCATTGTGAGTGGCAGCGACTATCGGGTAGTTACTGAATTGTGAGTTTCAGTCTCCGTTCTTTCTTACCAGTAAACTGTTCACCTATTTATCAACTATGTTAAGTAACAAACTCAGAGTCTCCCTATATTGCCTTGCAGGGAAGTATATGCAGTTTCTATTGTTGGTCCCTTTCCACTTGCAGTTACTAATCTGGTGGATCTTACCAGGCTGTATGTTTGTGCTATCCAAGCAATTCCTTATCATTTCATTGAGATAGTAACTACTAGTTGTTTCTTTTGCATTTCTAGAATCTTAAATGTTATATCTTCGGCAGGGATCTACACAACAACAAACTTACAGGCCCGATTCCATCTCAAATAGGACGGTTGAAGCATCTCAAGATTCTGTAAGTCTTTTACTTTCACATCGATGAACTCAATGCTCCCATATTATATCTCAATGACATCATTTGAACTTCATTTTTGTCTTTCCCCACTTCTTGCGTACTTTTTCCAGTTTTTGAGTTCTCCTTTTCATTTTGTATTTATTGTTTTTGTCAGTAATTTGAGGTGGAATAAACTGCAAGATTCTATTCCTCCTGAAATTGGTGAACTAAAGCAGCTTACCCATCTGTGAGTTATTGAGACATTCTTAGATTATTCTTTTCTCTTCAACTTGTTTTGTGAACTCTGTTTTAGATAACTGATATGCACTGTTGGTATTCTGCAGTTATCTGAGCTTTAATAATTTTAAGGGTGAAATACCAAAGGAGCTTGCAAATCTTCCAGAACTTCGTTATCTCCAACTACATGAAAATCGTTTGATTGGGAGAATTCCCCCTGAATTGGGAACTTTGACGAACTTGAGGCACTTGTAAGATGTTAATTGCCCTCTAATGAATGTTATGTGTCTTTTCTTTTGTTGCTGATTATGCACAATGTTTCCTAGGGATGTTGGTAACAATCACTTGGTTGGGACTATAAGAGAACTAATTCGTATTGAAGGATGCTTCCCAGCTCTTCGTAATCTGTATGCTTCTTTAACATATCTATTAAGCACTTCTGCTAAATCTTAATCCTAGGCAGCCTTTTGATGGTCGCGTGTCATAATGTAGGTATCTGAATAACAATTACCTTACTGGAGGTGTTCCATCACAGCTTTCTAATTTGACCAACTTGGAAATCTTGTAAGTTTGAGTGTTTCTTAGCATCTGAGATACTCTGTCATCTTTGTTGTCTTTTCCTTTTGTATTTACTAGTAAATTGATTGTTCCCGTACCAGATATTTGTCCTACAACAAAATGTCTGGTGTCATACCATTTGGGGTTGCTCACATTCCTCGATTAACCTACTTGTAAGTACTCTTATTTATTTGTCTCATCATTACATATATCCATACACTGATCTACTTAAGGTTGGTAATTTACATTATCGATGAAGCAGTAAGAATGCAAAGGTTTGAATTATCTAGATTATGACAGTCAAAGATGTGACATTTATTCTCTGGATGAATAATAAAAATATTACTAAAAAAATGAGTAGAAGGGTTCGAAGGGATGAGTACCTATCTAATTATACAGCTCAACTTTACTGTCCATGCTAATCTCTGCTCGATTAATACTCTCTTCATTCGTTATTTCTTCATTAAACCTGAAATAGCCCTAAGTGTACAGCAGAACTTGGTGAATCCATTTATTTGGCTCTTCGCTAGGTTGTGATCTAATCAAGAAAAGAAAATGCTCCGTTTTAAATGGGAAGCAAATATTGCTGTTTATTGAGCTAGAATATGCGTTGTTGATATATGATTGAATTAGGTATTTGGATCACAACCAATTCACCGGGAGAATTCCTGATACCTTCTACAAGCACCCATTTTTGAAAGAATTGTAAGTTGAGCACCAGGTTTAATTTCTGAAACTCTTTCAGAAGAGTTGAAGTCTTAGCTAACTTCACCAATTCTTGGTACAGGTACATTGAAGGAAATTCATTCCGACCGGGCGTGAAACCTATTGGTGAACACAAAGTCCTTGAACTTGCTGATTCAGAGTTTCTGGTCTAGGCAGATGATCCAACTTAAGTTTTGGCTAGTATTCATTTTTATTAGTATTTTTTTTTCCACCAACATCTGCTTCAGAAATTGATGCCATAATTATAAGATTCAAGTAAAACATTAACAGTGTATAGTTAACATATTTTTGCAGTTATTCGTTGCCAATATTTATTATCTCATTGTATAAAAATTCTTCATTCATGATTCAACAACATTATCTACGTTCTCAAAGAAAAAAAAAAGAAAAAAAAAAGAAAAAGAACATCATTATCTACACCGTATGGTGAGTGATCTACATTCTGCTCATTGAAAGCTGATCCAATTTAAACAATGATTGAATCAGTTTGCCAAGAATGGATTAAGTAGCCATTTGGTTGGTGGGTTTTGAAATTAAGAAATCAAATTATTCCAAAAATCAGACAGTTTTAGGAATCAACTTTTTTGAGGGGGTTGTAATAAAACCCAAATCTCATTCCCCACCCTCTCCCAAACTTCCCTTCCATTTCTCTATTGTTCTCTTCAATCAGTGGTGATCTCAAGCTGTTCTTCTCCAATACCCTATGCAGCACACCTCTGCACCATGTAGCTCCGACCGCCAACCCCAGAACTTTTATGGAGTACCTTGCCTATAAAGAAGTTTCCCCATCCTCATTTGTAAATTACCCAACTCACCATCCCTACAATATGATTAGGTAATAATATGTGAAAAAAAAATAATATTGATATCGTAAAAAGGAAATCATCGCAACATTTTTGCCTGAATTAAATATAATCAAAATGTTTGCCTGAAATTAACAAGATCACTAATTAAATATAATCAAAATGTTTGCCTGAAATTAACAAGATCACTAATTAAATATAATCAAAATGTTTGCCTGAAATTAACAAGATCACTAATATGCTTTCCCTAAAAAAAGAAAGACGAAATCAAATCAAAATTATATTTTTGAAATTCCCGGTTCAAGTCGTGCAATTTGGCATTCAAATTGGACCGATAATAATTCGGTTTGTATCGCAGACGGGGGACGGCCATTTCTGTTCGGCTTTTGTATATCAGATTCTTTTGTAAGAGATTTTGTTATATGGTTTCGTTTACGCTGTCTTTGAATCAACAGCAATCCTATCGAGATTTCCTTAAAAATTTTCTTCTTCCTTACATCAGAAAGCTCAAGTGAAAATGTTGCCAAGGTTGGGCAGAGTTTTGAGCCGTATGAACAGGGTTAGCAGTTCTCACTGGAACAGCCAATTAGTGAGGGAAGATTCATCATTTTCTCTGTTTAAGAATTATGCTAAGGTCGCTGCTGCTGTCGAGCCAGATGCTAAAATCGACGCTAATAAACCGGCGGTATGAAACCGCTTATGGATCAGCTATTTTTTCAGTGACGCGCAGAGGGAAAAAAACATTTTGTAGTAAAAACTCTTGTTTGCTTTGCTTTTGGAGCATTCTTTTTGTTTGGATCAGTTGTAGTTTTTGGATTTTGGATGATATTTAGAGCAATAATTCAGATTATCAAGATACAGTGTTTGTCCTAGGGCTTTAATTTTCTAAGACGAAATGATTAACTGCACGTTTTGCTTTTGTTTGTATTCATGTGCTTCAGAAGCACTCCTTAATTTTGTTATAGATAATTGGAGAACTACTGCACAACTGTTTGTATATACTTGTTTCCGAGTCGGAAGAGAAAGGGTGTATTAGGCATCTATGTGTGGTAGCACTGATGGCATTGTGAACATTTATCTTCATGGGATGAGGACTGTTATAATATGAAGTTTAATGAAAGTAAAATGATATTTTAAAGCTCTATATTAATTCATGTTGACTACTATGAAATTTTTTGCTGTTCGATTATCCATGCTGGACTCATGATAACATGCATTGGTGGGTGAATCTTAACAAGATGTTTTGGTCCAAGCCACGTTCATTGGCATTGGCAGATGACTCACCGTATAGAATTGAGGACCCACAATATGAGGGTGTTAAACGATTTATACTGAAGTTGATGCTATTTTACAGCAAACAGAGCCAGTTCATCCGTTCAGCCAATGCTATCTACCGCCGTGTGGGATATCAAGTTGATAGGCTGGCTATATACGATGGTCAGCCTTTTCTAGTATTGTAGCTTTGATTTGTGGGAAAAATCAAACTCCAAGCTGGCTCTGGTTTCCTTTTGTCTCTTTAGCATTTTCAAAAAAGTTCATTTATAAATAAATGAAAAAAGAACCCACTAAGTATATGTCCGGTATTGACATTTTATGTTCAGAATAGACTACTAGGCCACTAGATTCTGACATCCGACAAGTAAACTTTCGAGATCCTCTTAATGTTGCATTTACTTCTCTACCGTACTCTAATTAAGTACTTATCATACTGCCATGCAGTGTTTAGCTTGGAGGAGAATTTTAAAACAACATTTTCCTTGCTTGTACTCCATATGTGGCTTTGTCTGCGTCGTCTAAAGGAAGAGGGGAAGGAGGGCGTTGAGTTGGGGCAATACTTGTATGAGATATACAATCATGATCTGGAATTGAGGGTGTCTAAGGCTGGGGTGAGTTGTCCACTTGTTCTGTTATCATTGATTAATAAATAAAGTAGCAACTAGCAACTATAAATAGCACCAACTACATTAAATCCCTTATCCACAGCTGATTCATATTAATAGTTTTCTGATAGTGCAAGAAGTTGAACTCATTCAATTATTCCTCTCAGGTAAATTTACTGCTATATAAATGGATGAAAGAGTTGGAGAGAATATTTTATGGAAACATTGTTGCTTATGATGCTGCAATTGGAAAACAGGATGACCTGCGAAATGTTATCTGGAGGTATGACAATATGCACAGCGTATCTTTCCAGTTGAGCATGCAATGGAGTTTTTGTTACCTGCAAAGGGAACAATATGTATAGTACCTAGCTTTTAGCATCATGCCAGTAATTTAATATTGATACTTCGCATCACTCTTGATGGATGTTCATGAGTACTTTGAAGTTTATGCAGCGACATTGTTGGAGACCAAACTTAAGTTTGGTCTTACCATAGTTGATTATTGTGATGTAAGTTGTGCTGATGTCTGATAATGTTGGTCTTTTGAGTGTTATGCAGGAACGTGTTTTCAGATGATGGTGCACCAAAACCAAGTGAAGGTGCCTTACTTTCTGTCCAGGCAAGTTTATATATCTTACTTGGCTGAATAATTTATTTCTTAAAATGTAATTTAGGTGAATTTCCTTTGGGTTATATGACTATCATATTAGTATTTTAGTTCAATTTCTCATAGCGGCATGAATGTCAACTAGTTTTGGACACCCTCGATCCCCACTATCATATTAGTATTTTGTTTTCTTGTATTTAATTCAACCCACGCTATGCTTGAAGTACATTGTATTGAAGATGAAAATAAAACAATCCTGCTCATTTTTCCTCTGCTTCTTTTAGGCATTGACAAGGTATGTTCACCGCGAAGCAAGTTCTCTCTCATTAACAGGTACGATTGCAAAAGCCCTGATGTTGGATTGTCTTTCAGATTATTTGTTAAGGAGAAAAAGTTCTCAACCTGTGTAGAGTAGATCCTAATTTCATGAATAAGAGAAAAAAATGAGTGAAGTCCGATTTAGATTCTTAGAGCAACTGCAGCTAAGGTGAATAGTTGTTTGAGAAAATGTCCAAATCCATGCGTCGTGATCCTATTTGCAAAGTTGGTCCCAGTTAACTTTAAATAGTGGCTCGTCCAACCACCTTGAAAAGCTTCAAGTTAGGTTTTGAACATGTTTGAACATCGAAATCATCGATTAACTGTTGGAACTACGCGGAGAATGATTACTGATCTGTGCTCGATAGCTAGGGCTTTTTGGAGAGTCATGCAAAATAGGTGTGTCCAGTGGTATTGTTATATGTTTTATCCGAGTGCTACACAATAAGTTGAGATCTTTGATGAATTTGGAGAGTCATGCCAAATAGGTTTGTCTAGTGGTTCTGATCCATTTAACCTACCCAAATCATATTCTTTTTTGGGTCTATCGGGTTGGGTTAACGAGTGGTTAATTGGGGCCTCCCGAAATATTAAACGGGGAATGGTTTGGTTATTGGATTTGGAAATTATATTTCGGGCCCACCAAAAATATACATATTAATGAAATTATACATGTAATTTAATGAAAAAAAATTATTAATAAATATCTTTTTATCACAATAAATAGATGTGTTGTTTGAGCCTTGATGGTACTCTCAATTTTCACTTGATAACAGTGTTTTTATTAATTTATTTATGTGCTAGAAGTTTGCATATGTCATGGTTAATTACTTGAATATGAAAAGTTTGTTCGTATTATATTTTGATTTTGAGAATTTAGAGTTGATGAACGGAATCATGTTATCACTGTTGCAGAATTATTTTTTCATAAGTAATGACTATTCGATTGGTTTTGTTCGATTCGTACAAATAACAGTTTGGTTTCAAGTGAATTCTCCATACCTAGAAAACCCACTTGACCCAAACCGAATAACCCAAAAATCACGAACCCATCCATTTGAAAATCCCTAGGTTTGTCTATGGGGATCTATTTTAATACATATCATGTCTTATATTTACCAAGTGACAAATTCCGTGTAGATAAAGATGCCATAATTTCTGGCAACTTCATGTTCTCTTCGTTGGAGGAGGAGGATTCAGTAGGGAAGTAGTGCAAAGAGGAACTGCGATGATGGTTTACTCAACAGGTTGGTTTCATCAGAATACCAAAGAATTACACACATCTGAATAATGCTTTGAGAGAGAGTTTTTTAAGGTAATGTTGTAGCTGATTGCTGGTATCAATAGTTTTGATTGACCAAAAACAGCTACAACGATATGCATAACATTTATTCATTTGTTGCTCTTCATTTCATCCACACACACAACTTTTCCCAATCTATGCTGCATAATTTGGCATTGCCAATATCTCTCACAAGTATGTGGTATCCACTACTACGTGAGAGAGTTTTGGTACCATTTCCTCCCAACTTTCTCTTGTACCCTGTTTCTTTTTCGTCTTGACGAATTTTTCCCTTTTTCCAGCGTCCGATAGGTCAAATTTGTGTATTCGATGTATTTAGGGTCGGATAAGCAACAAGCTGGGCGAATGCTGGCTGCATAAAGCTCCAATGCAAAAATCTTGGATTCTTTTTTTTTTAACTATTAGTTTTATTAAAATAAAAAAAAATCTATGTATAGAAATATTTCCAACCATTACCAACCAACTACTAGCTGGCCAAGGATGGGAATGGAATAGCTGAAATTTGCTCGGTAAATATTATTATTTTCTTACATATAGTAGTAGTACTTCACTGTCTTCAGTTATGGCCCAACCATGACACCAGATACCATAAATTATTTAATTTTGCTGTTACATAGATCAACCAATTGTAAGTGAGATGGTGGAGGCTAATCATCAGGGTGGTATAAAAATTTCCCATTAGAATAACACCAAATACCCAAAATTCGAATATATATTTACAATTGTTATTTACTTTTAGAGCGAGAGAGAGCCATTACAATTGGGGGACTTTGAAATGTGTATATCTGGTGCGAAGTGAGCCTAAGAAATACACACATTTTATGACCACCTTCTTTATCAACCAAAACAATATGACTCTCTCTCTCTCTCTCTCTCAAAAAATAAAAAACAATATCACCCACGCTTAAAAGGGAAATAAGAAACAAAATTCTGCTTCTAACATTACTACTTCACATCTACCAGAGATAATCAAAACCATGCTAAATTAAGATGTTCCATCATCTATCTTGCTTAGGAACATTGCCATCACGACTGTGATTGCTGCCTTCATCAACATTATCTTCCTTAGGAAGAATGCCATCTTTATCGCAAGCAAACATATTCAGGTTTGGGCCTGAACCCATCCTCCAAGCATGCATCCAACTCCTGTTCACTAAAAGACTCAATATCAGAATCTTCATCTCCTCCAATGTGAACATGTTGCAGCTCATCACCATCTTCTTCCAGCATATACCGACTACAAGGGTAGTGCACTCGCGCAAAATTGCAGTCCTCATCATCATCGCTGTCTATCTGCAACAGGAAAGATCTGTTTTGCACTCTACGCCTCCGTAGCATAAAGACATTGAAGTAGTAACCAACAAGCTCCTCCTTTGTTCGAGTAGGAAACACAACAGCGAGGTCCTTCCAAAAATCGGTACCTAGGGAAGCGGGGTTGGAGACAACCACCTTGTGAAAAAGTTGTTCATCATCAGGGCTCCAAAAGCGAGAAGCTACCACTTCGCCCATATCGGATAATCCCAACTTCATGAAAGTTTCTTCTCCAATGGCGTGTCGCAATTTCTCTCTTGCTTCCTTCACATGTTGCTGCACACACCTGGCAGAACCCATATCTGGGCAGCAACAATCAGTTCTTCCACGCCCAACAGCGTGAAAATTGATGCTTAAATCGTTTAAATCAGGTGACGGACTGATACAAGTACCCATCAGTTTCAGCTCCCACTTGTCTTCGATTAAGTTGTTGGATCCTGAAAATCTCTCCTCACTGACACTCGGATCCCACTCTGGAACTTCAACCTGATGGTCTGGCCCAATAGGAATGTCTTTCCTAAGGTAGCAATTCAACGTAAATGCATATGGGTCCTCAAACTGCTCCAGTGGAACCCGAGGTATGGTGAAGTCGATAAAATCTGGAACAATGTAACAGAGAGAGGAGTTCTGATTTCGGAAATTTTGCTCAACCCTGCTGCTGGTGACCAAAGAAAAGGGTGCACTTGCATCCAATTCTTCGCCAACTATGAATTCACCTTCACCACTTTCACGCATCTCAAAGGAATCTAATTCGCATAATTTGCTTTTTGCTTCACCTATAATAGTAATGCAACATACGAAGAGTTTAAAATGTCTCGGAGGGGGGCAGTTTATGTCAAATACAGCCAGATAAGAGATGCAATTTATTTACTATGACAGTAATAAAGATAGAAGGACCGTCAAGAAAAGGAAAAGGATGGAATAGCATTAAGTTATTGAATATATTTCAAATACGTGCTTTTCAAAAAAAATATTTCAAAACACGTGTACTGGAAAAGCTAGCGAGTGTGGATCTAAATGAGGTGTCCACAAAAATGTTATATAACCGTAATTGATTACAGATAGACACTGAAAATATGAAATTCCATAGCAAACTATACCAGGAGACATTACTATTGGACCAGTAGGTTGAGAAGAAATATCTTCCATCACTAATGTCAGCTTTCTGTTACTAGCATGGTGTTTAGGTTGCTCAAATGAAAGCTCTGTAAGATTTTCCTCTTCTAACAGTCGTTTCACAACCATCCTCTGTATTTCAGGATGAAAAAAGATCAGATTTCAAATATTTTTAAAGAGAAAAGGCATAAATTGCAATCATTTGTACTAAATAACAAATATAAGTAGTCATCCAGTACATGGACACCATAACAGCAGAATCAACATCAGCCATGCACTAATCCTAAACGTCAGTCATTATGTATCTTCTTTTACCCATTTATAAGTTGGCAACATGTTCGCAACTAAAATCCCTGATAAGTGGCACATATAACCTGGAGATACCATGAACCAGAATAGAAGAGATTGCCCCGCCCATGAGTAAATTTTCATAGTAGCCACATTGCAGCAGGGAAAATGAAAAGCAATTGTATTAGGACCAGTCCAGATTCATAAAATTCGGAAAATCACCATCCAACATAGATCCACCCCACAATTTGATGTGGAACTCAACACATTGAAGTGGAAGTTCATTCTACTGGTATACGTATTGATCAACTAACAGATGTCAAACGAAATCCAGTCAATAGATCAACTTCGTTCCACAACCATAACTAAAAATATTCAATTAACTATATCTTGTGTTGTTTCATTTTTCACTTGCTATCTTAAGTTTGTCTAGCTATTACTATTCTTATGTATTATGCCGAAACAAGATCGACAAGCAAGATAGAGCATTCGTTCCGCATAAGATCCAGTAAGCAACTGTTTCCTTCTTCCTTTTCTCTGCATAAAGCACTTAATTTGTTTGGGGGCAGACCCATTTTCCTAAGTTAGTTGAATAAATCTCAAATGTTAAGACACAAAACGACCTAGCTACGAGTTGTACGCAATTTATAGTATAATCAGCTGATATAAAAGAAGACCCCTAATGTCCCATAAATTCATACAAAACCCTAACCCTAGATTAACAAATTCCACAAATTAAGCCACAATTAAGCATTAAAACTAAATTCGGAAACAGACGTACCGAATGCATAAACCAATTTACAGATCCAGTGAACCTGAAGATCAAAGAGCCGCGACGAACAGCGAAACCCTAGGTGTCGAAAAGTCTCCCAATAAAATTAAAATTCCTAATTATATCACCATAGGGGAAACATAGAATTAAGCCAATTGGATGCAATACCCCAATATCCTTTTGATTTCATCAAATAAATGGCACGGATCAGGAAATTAAAAAAGAAACCCTAGAATTTCGTAGAAGCAACAGATTTGGTCGAACCACCAATAAATCCAAAGAGAACGAAAGAAATTAAATAAAAAAAGATCTAGATTCAATAATCAAACACTAATTTGAGCTATGTTGCCTTTTTTGATTCAACGAAATTGGGGGTGTGACGAACTTGGGGGAAATTTCTCGGTGCGGTTCGTGTGGAATTTGTAGAGCGAAGACGGACCCGAATACGATGACCCGGTTTCGACTCCGCACGTGGTTTTTCATACACGTGTCAGAGAATCAGTGGGTCCTTTTCTCACGTGTTTAAGGTGTTCGAGTTTTCCACTGGAATATACATTTGATTAGATATAATCATATAATAAGAAAAAAAAGTTGAGAAAAGATAAACAAATCAATATATATAAAATTCGAAGATGAAATAAATAGTGGCATTTCCA
>AYJT01035206.1:0-11583 GCA_001278415.1 Ocimum tenuiflorum | reverse complement strand
CTAATAACTAAGAATCACTATTGGTGCACACCAACAAACAACGGGTATTTAAAATGGCATGTTATATAAGTTCCATAGAAATATTTATCAATGTTAAAATTTGCAATATGAGAAAGATTATTTCGGGAGTGTCTTAAAGATTATTGAAAAAATCCCTTTAATTATGTCGGGAGTGTCTTAAATGTAAGTAATATACAATGATCAACATTTCTGATTTGTATGTTCTCATTGGAAAAATTTTTAGTAATTGTGTGGACAATGCTTACCATACTCACATGAGGTTGTGGACCCATACGGAATCCACAAAATTATGGCCACATATCCGATCTAGAAGTCTAATATCTATAACATAGAATTCCTCGTCATCACCTCCCACCTATAAGTCTATTATCTATAACACATATCCGATCAATTTCATCTTAAACTTTACCTTCTAATTACAATTTACAAAATAACGAAAAGCTCCTTGGAATATGTTTATAAATCAAGGGAAATGTTTCAATTAGAATCTAATATCGTGTAGGAATACACATTAAAACTATCATTCCCCCTCAACAAGAAAAAAAATATTTCGATTAGATTGAACTAATATTTTTAATTTAAATAATCTTCTTTTGTAGTTCAAGTGAAATGTCCTTTAAATTTGACAAAAATGAATTGCTACCATATTTTCAAGAAAATCTCAATCGTCTTGATCGGATCAATTTATAATTCCTATACATTATTTGTTTCATATTTGATCCATTGCGTACATCATTTATATATTTAATAGAATTCAAATGCTTGGATGGAAGTGTAAACAACTCAATTTTCAAGTTGAATTTACAATAAAGCTAATAATTTCAGTGAACTGGATTTTTTTTATTAATGCCAATCTTCCGGCAATGTGATTCGTCAAACTCAATTCTTTAATGAGAGTCTGATCCTAATTCAAATTGAATTTGTTAAGACAAAACACGAACATACACAAATACGAACAAACAATTTCAAAATCTCATTTCTTATAAGAAAACAACTCTATATATTAAAACATATTTCATAAAAAAAAATGATATGTCGAAAATATTTTACAAATGTAAAATCTTTTAGCAATTTTGGCAAGTTTCGCCTAGCCAATTAAGTCTTCGTCTAGCCATAAATCCCCGTCACACTTTTGTGCTACATTTCATATTATATGTGAAATTTTTATCACATTTTATTTATTTTTATCAATTTTAATTTTGAATATTTTAATTTATTTCTACCAACCTCATGAGAGTTTTGCTAAATCTATTTAGAATATATTATAAAATAATAGAATTTTCATTGTCAATACTTAACAATAATAGAAAATAATATTATGGAGCCTAATTTGAATCAAGTAAAATCAAATAATGCGCATAAATGTAAAGTAAAGCATAAAAATTTAAAATTAAAAAATTATATTTTCTAAAACATAATAAAAGTTCAATGTATATAATACTAAGTGTAACACAAAAATACGACGGTGATAACTAAAGCTCGACGTACTTTCTAAATCCAGAAATATTAATTCGTTATGATTGAATCTTATTTTAATAGTAAAATAGTGGATAAAAATTTAATAAAGTGGTCGTAGATACCTTTTGCGTTATATCGTGTTTGTGGCTACCATTTGAAATGGTCATCAATAAGATATTATGCAACCTTTTTAAGTACTCCTTACAACATTATTTCATTAAAATATAAAATTTATTAAATCCAAGTGCCTTCAGCAGTCAAAACCATTCACTTTTCCACATCTTCCCCACTTCATATATTTATACTCCTCCAACTCGCTTTCCTCACTCCATCATCACAAACACGGACAACAATCTCACCATTTCTCCTTTTCCATGTCCTAAACTTTCAAAAGCTTCATCAAAATAAAGTGTTTGCAGAGAATTTCACATCCCTCTTATTATAATTCGAACTTAGTTTGGATTATGATATCGAGTATTCAACAATCTTGAATACACACCCCTTTTCTTGGTCACACAATCCATAATCTCGCGAACCCCAAAAAGAACCTTTTATTTGCCGAAATGGTGAAGGTTGGAGTTTCGAACAAGAGAAGTGTAATAACTGTGCTAACCGAGGGGAAGAAGCTCGCAGATGAGCTGAAGAGACAGCTTCTCGCCACTACAGCTTCGAAAGAATCGTGTGATGTTTTGGTGGAAAGCATTCTTTCCTCATATGAAAATGCGATAAAAGTCCTTGCTTTAGTCGGGAATGGCGGTTCTTCACAAATTCTGTCTGAGCCGCCGAATTCTGTCGTGGGTTCTCCAACAAGCGAAGGGTCCGACCAGAACTGCAAGAAAAGGTAAAACTTTTTACATTCTTTTAAGGTTTCGTATAAGATTCTTGAAGTTTCATGCGATTGATTGTTGTTGCCTGTTCATGTAATGCAGAAAGACTTTGCCGAGATGGGTTGAGCAAGTGCGCGTGTGTTCTGAGACAGGGTCTGAAGGCCAACTTGATGATGGCTATAATTGGAGAAAATATGGGCAGAAAGATATTTTGGGGGCTGTTCATCCAAGGTTAGAGACGAATTTTGATGCTTTTCTTGATTATTATGTAATAAATATTGTTTGTAGTAAGAGATTTGAGGTTTTGACTTTGAGGATGTGTTTTTTTGAAGATGGAGTCATTAAAACATGTCTTAGTTATGTTTTCTTGACTTTTTCGATAATCAGAAAACCAGTAGTCACCTATTTCCATATTTAGCTAAATCATTAAATTTTGTGAAATGAGATTCATCAACTTGGCTTGCTTCTGTTGTTTATTTATTATATATGATGTAGTATCAACTTGCTTAGTAAGGTACATTAGGACAGAAAAAAATTGGACCGACCGACAACCAACATTAAATTCAGCTAAACCACTTGCTTTAGAGGTTTGAGTCAAGTGCATGAATATGGTTGTTATAATATGCATGGTCCCATTAGTTGCAGTTTGATTTCGTTCCTGTGTTACATTCTTGTTTTAAGGAGTTAAATGCATTTAGTTGTTGGATGGGAATGAATAGGTATAGCATGAGTTGATGAGATTTGAGAAACCGTATGTCGATCTCTGATGGATGTTGTGTGAATGTCTTGACAGAGCATATTACAGATGCACGCATCGTAACACACAAGGATGCTTGGCGACGAAGCAGGTGCAACGAGCAGATGACGATCCCGCAGTCTTCGAGGTTGTTTATAGAGGAAAGCATAGCTGTAGACAAGAGAGGCTAAAACAGAATGAGTTGAAAAATGAAGAAGAGAAGATGGTGGACAGTCTCATAAAAACTGAGAACACAGAGCTCGTTTCGAAGGAGGAGCATTCCCCTTCCTTTTCCTTCCCTTCCACTCCAATTGACTATCAAAGTGTGGAGCCTCAGTTCTTTGCAGACACTACTGATAACTTCATAACTACGAGTTATTCACCTTCGTTTCTGTCTCCAGCCACATCTGATTTTGGCATTGGCCACAGTTTGCAGACTTCAGATTCTGATTTTGGGGAGATAATCTCAAACCCAACACATATCTTGGACTTTCCATTGAGAGACTTGGATCTCTCCATTGACGCAGAGGATTTTGAATGTCATTTCCTCGATGCCTTCGACTACTTATAGAGATCTTACAATGCATTTAAATATGCATGCTTATGTAGTGATCGTGGCCAGCATCTATCAAAATTGTTGATATTGATGTAGCAGATATAAATACTGACCAAGAGAATTTTTCAATAGCTAGTTGGAACTTAGTCTGAGAATAATGTGTTGTCAATCTTTTTTTGTTTTGTTTTGTTTTTGTAAGGATTGGTCACCACAAACACAAGATCTATGAAACAAATGGAATAACAGAGAATCGAAAACAAAGCAAGCTAGAACACAGGAGAACTTTTACGTGGTTCGATGACATAAAACCATCTACGTCCACGGAGAGTTGTCTGGCTTCTTATTGAGACTGAGTTGGAGAGATTACAGACACAGAAGTGAAAGGGAAAAAGAACTCACACGAAGACTCGGCTACAACATATCTATATCCCTTGTTATTGCCTAACTTCTTCCCCAAGAAAGTTACAACCGACTCAACAGTTACAACAGTTATAACTGACTCAACCATCAGCTAACAAACAAAAATATATCCAGCCAAAGTTATGGGATCACACTCTTCACAATTCCCCCTCTGATCTCATAACTCAACAAGAGATGACCAGCTCCTCTCAATTTTGTTCCATTACAGAACTAATAGCATCTGCCTTAGCAGATGTTCAGCAACTTCAAACACCCACTGAGCTTCTCTCCAGGAAGCCCTTTTGTGAGCATATCAGCAGTATTCAAAGAGGTATGAACCTTATCAATCTTGACATCCCCCTTTTCCACTATTTCCCTCACAAAATGATATTTCACATCGATGTGCTTCGACCTTTCATGAAAAACCGGGTGCTTCACAAGATAAATGGCACTTTGATTATCGCATAATATTGGAACCTCCTTAACTTCCACCCCAAATTCGTTCAAGATCCCCTTCAACCGCAAACCTTCTTTTACTACTTCAGTTATGGCCATGAATTCAGCCCCAGTAGTAGAAAGAGCTACTATAGGCTGTAATGAAGATTTCCACACAATTGCTGACCCAAATAGCTTGTAAACATATCCAGTTTGAGACCTCCTTGTGTCTACATTAGCTGCATAGTCAGCATTCACATAACCAATTAACACTTCCCTTGCATATGAACTAAACTTTTCAAACTGCAACCCAACTTCTGCTGACCCCTTCAAATATCTCAAAAATATTACCAGTGCATCCCAATGCAACTTAATCAGATTAGCCATGAATCTGCTAATAACACTAACAGAGAAAGCAATATCTGGCCTAGTGCAAATCATAAGATACATGAGAGATCCTACCAAATTTGAATATGGCATTGAAGCCATTTTATTCAACTCATCTGTACTGGAGGGACTTTGATTGCTAGAAAACTTAACATGCTGAGAAATAGGAGTTGTCAAAGATCTACAATTCAACATATTGAACTTCTTAAATATCTTTAAAAGATAGTCATTTTGGACCAACTTCAACTTTCCTTCAGATTTGCTCCTCAAAATATCCATGCCCAAGATTCTGGTTGCTTCTCCAAGATCTTTCATTTCATCTTGAGATCATCTTTGACCTGCTCAATCTCAATTAAATGCTTTCCTGCTAACAACATGACATCAACATATAAGAGTAAAAAAAAACCAGCCCACCATGTTTAGAACTTTTAATGTAAACACATTTATCATATGCTTATCAAACCGCTTATTCCACTGTCTCGGACTTTGTTTAAGTCCATAAATTGATTTCTTGAGCAAACAAACCATATGTTCTTTTCCTGGAACTTCGAAACCCTATGGTTGTTCCTTATATATTGTTTCTTCCAAATCTCCATTTAAAAAGGTTGTTCTCACATCCAATTGATGCAGCTTTAGATCAAATTGTGTAACTATAGCCGACAAAATTCGAATTGATGAATGCTTAATCACATGAGAAAAAATCTCATTGTAGTGTATTCCTTTTTCTTGATTAAAGCCCTTTGCTACCAGCTTGGGTTCACCCGATACCTCAAATTTAGTTTTAAAAACCCACTTGGACCCAATGCACTTCTGATTTTCTAGCCTCAACACCAAATTCCAAGTTTGTTTCTCAACAAGGACTCTATCTCTTCTTCCATCGCAGCAATCCACATATCTCTATAAATACATTTAATAGCTTCTGAATAGCTACTGGGATCTTTATGCATCAACTCAGCTGCAATATGCAAAGCCATATGCACCGCTTCTGCGACATTAAACTTCTTAGGTAGCTTAATCTCCCTTCTTAGCCTATCCTCAGCTAATTGATAGTCAGATCGATCTTCTTTATTTCCTGAACTTTCTGTAAAATCTGATCCCTGATCAGCCTCCGACCCATCCCTTCTCAAACTTGGCATAAACACTTCAGACTCCAAAATATAGTAATCTGAAGATTCCATGTCTATGCTAATTTGTTTTCTCTTTTCTAGGACTGGCATCCTTATTTCGACAAAGACTACATCCCTGCTTATAAGCATCTTTTCTTTCCCTGGTTCTATTACCCAAAGCCTATTCCTTTAACTCCAGATGGATATCCTAGCATTGCATACCTAGTTGCCTTAGGATTCAACTTGCCTTGTCTAGTATGTGCAAAGGTTAGACACCGAAAAGGCCTAAGATACCCATACTTGGGCTGCCTCCCACTCCATAGGAATTCTGGAGACTTGAAGTTTAAGCTAGAAGGACTCTTATTAATCAAATAGCAAGCAGTTCATACTGCCTCTGCCCAAAAAGATTTAGGCAAACCAGAGCTAGAGAACATACATCTCACCTTTTCAAGTAAAGTCCTATTCATCCTCACCACCATACCATTTTGTTGAGGATTTTCCGGGACTGTAAAATGCCTTTGAATACCCTTATTCTTGTAGAAGTTATTAAATTCATCTGACACAAACTCCTTCCCATTATCTGTTCTAAAATACTTCACTTTACAGCCTTTAAGATTCTCTATTTCCAAACACCAATCTCTGAATTTTTTAAAGGTTTCTCCCTTATTTTTGAGTATGTGAACCCACAACTTCCTAGTATGATCATCAATGATAGACAAGAAATACCCCCAAAGATCCATGTGAAAGTATTCAAGAGGCTTAGTAGCAGAATAAGAACTATTTGGATAGGACAGTTTTTTACTTTTTCCTAAAATACAATCTTCACATGTACTGGTATTAAAGGAGGTAGCGATACCTTTAATGAGCTCTTGCTTGCTGAGATGTTGCAGAGCCTTGCATCCCATGTGACCCAGCCTAAGATGCCATATCATTGCCTCATCTTTGAAATCTGCAGCATTCTGAGAATCCCCAACTACTGTTGTTGCATCCAGATAATACAAACAATGAACTCGAGCTCCCTTTAGAATTTCCTTGTTGTTCATGTTGATGAGCATACCCCTATCTCTGAGAACTATAACGCACCCATTTTTCTAAAGAGCCCCAAGAGAAATGAGGTTTCTCTTAAAATCAGGTATGTATCTTACACCTGTTAGCTCTTTCAATTCTCCCAAATGATTCTTCAACAAGACGGAATCACAACCTTTAGTTTCACAAGTCTGATTATTTCCCATTACCACTATTCCTCCATCCTCAAGAACCAGATCATAAAACCAGTTCTTGTCCGGACACATATGGAAGGAACATCAAGAATCCAATATCCATTTATTTTACACTTGTACACTTGTTACATTTAGAATTTCTTTCTTTACAGCCTTGTTGCCTGCCGCCACATTATTGGATGCTTGTTGCGGCTGCTTTTTCTTGAGGATATAACAATCCTTTATTATGTGACCCGTCTTTTTGCAATAATGGCAAATCATTGTTTCTTTATTGGACTCTTCCTTCCATTTTCCTTGACTGACTGTGATCTTGGACTCTGGTAGAAATTTTTTGAATTTACCCCGATCGAAGGCTCTCTTAACTACCAGACCATCAGATTCAGAGCTCCGTGAAGCTTCACCTAATTTCTCTGCCTCCTTGGATTAACAGCAGATTGAACTTCTTTATAAGAGATCGACTTATCTCTGCCATAAATCATGGCACCTCTCAACATGTTATAAGATTGTGGTAGTGCATTCAATAGATGAACCGCCTTGTCTTCATCTTCTAATTTTACTCCAATATGCTTGAGGTCGTCCACAACTTTATTGAAATCATCTAGTTGATCAAGGATGTTTTTATCATCCGAAAACTTGTAGGTGTACAAACGCCTTTTCATGAACAATCGATTTGCTAGATATTATGTCATGTAAAGACCTTCAAGTTTTTTCCAAATTGCATTAGTAGTTTTCTCTCTCGCTAGCTCTCTCAACACCTTATCACCTAAGCACAAAATAATTGTGCTATCAGCTTTATCCAACATACTTTTCCTCTATTCCTTTGAAACTGGATCCTTCGACGATGGATCCTTCGTATCAACTACCTCCTTTAGCGCTTCATCGAGACTTTGTTTAACGAGCATCGCCTTCATTTTTATCCTCCAAAAAAAGATCGAAATCCGACTTACCATTGAACTTCTCGATGTCAAATTTAGTTGCAGCTATCCGATCAATCTGATAATATCCTTCTCAGATTTTGGATGAAGTCGACTACAAATTGAGTTGGAGGCGATCTGGATTGATGTTATCTTTCTTAGTCCTAGCTGAGAGATTTGTGTCACACAAAACACAATGATCTTTCCTCAATCAAGGTGGAAGGATCGGAACACAATTAGAAAAAAAAAAACCTCCGAACGTGGCGATCTTCTAACAGATAGCGCCAAATGTAAGGATTGGTCACCACAAACACAAGATCTATGAAACAATTGGAAACAAAGCAAGCTAGAACACAGGAGAATTTTTACACGGTTCGATGGCATAAAACCATCTACATCTACGGAGAGTTGTCTGGCTTCTTTATTGAGACTGAGTTTGAGAGATTACAAATGCAGAAGTGAAAGGGAAAAAGAACTCACACGACGACTCGGCTAGACCCTATTTATATCCCCTGTTATCGCCTAACTTCTTCCCCAAGCTAAACATAACAGAAAGTTACAACCGACTCAACAGTTATAACCGACTCAACCATTAGCTAACAAACAAAAATATATCCAGCCAAAGTTATGGCATCACACTCTTCACAGTTTTTTGGTTCTCTCTCGTTTTGATTTCTTAGAAATGTAGTTGTGAATTCCCAGTTTTGTAGACGCTGCTGTAAGTTTTTCAATTCAGTTTTGTCTGATTTTCAGACAAACTTTGTGAGATTACATCATAAGAAGATTCAAGTTTTTATTTATATATAAAATATATATGTTATACATCTTTGTGTATCTAAGCTACCAGCAAACCCATAAAAGGTGTTAGAAATCTCCATTTTAATCGAAATTTCATCACGCATGATCTTTTTCCAATATGAACAAACTATAACCTTAATTAATTGCTTTTCAAACTTGAAATAGATACTTGTTGCTTCAGTTATTTCCTTGCTCATGGATTGTTCTGTTGGCGTGCTCGATTATAGCAATAACTGTTAGTCAATACTCAATAGTTGTGAAACCCACAACTATTGCAATCATGAATTACATTATTATGATTTATCGATTCGATACTAGTTTGCGTTAACTGAATATGTGATACTTTATGTAATTACTTACTCTCAGAAGAAATAACAATTGAAAAGTAAAAGATCACAAATAAAGATATAATTAAAAAATAGATTGCAAGAAATTGGAAAGCTAGTGTTAACAACAAATTAAGTATTTATTCAAGATAAACACAAAATTCACGTACAAGCTGGTTTGATGTGGATCAAAGTACAATTTGTGAATTCTATCTTTGGATCTCCTTTTTATTCTTTTCTTCTGGTTTGATCTTTGAATGTTTTGAGCGTTCTTCGAATCTTCAAAGGAATTTGGCTCATTTGATCTTCTTGAACTTGAACTTGAACTTGAACTTGAACTTGAGGTTCTACAATATGGATCCGGATGGTCTGCGCCTTATTTTTGTATCAAACGTTGGATTTGCTTTGAACTTGATGAAGACTTTGATCTTGTTTTTTGTGTTCTTGAACTTCGATCTTGATCTTCAAGGATTTGTGGACTTGATAACGTTTGCCGGGGTTGGGGAACTTTGATTCCGAATCGAGCTGTGGATTTGACTTAGGATTTGATGAAGAACTTATCACCGTTCTTGGTAAATTTAAACTTTGATCTTCGTCTTCAAGGATTTGAGGATTTGAAAATATTTGCTAAGGGCAGAGGAACCTTGATTCCATATCCAATGTTTGAATTTGAGTTGAATTTGGTGAAGAACATATTGCTTTCCATGAAAAACGACTTGAATCTCCACTTGAATGCTTTGAATGCGCCTTGAAGATGTAGAGAGGATGTGTATGCTTCTACTCCTTGAATTTGTGTTTCAATTATGTTCTATACACATCTATTTATAGGATATCGTAGGGAATTGTGGGCCGATTCGGGCTTATCCATTATTTGACTTATTTGATGAGATTGTCATTTGTCAACTTCTCATTGCACCTCTCATTTTTCGGATAAGATTGAAAAATTTAATCGCATTTTAACTATATCAAATATCAATTATTATTTATACATTTTAGGAAATAAGATTTAATTATATCCCGAGGATAAATAAATTGATATTTAAATATCTAAATCCACAGGCTGATTCGAACTTATCCATGAAAATTCTAGTGTCGACGAATTGCCCTCTTGAGACCTGTTCTTGACAATTTATGTTGGAGAGAACGAGTCTCAAAATGAGGAGTTCTTCAATTTGAATTGGGCTTGAGCTCCAAAGCTTTTGCACTTTTTTAGGGGTTTCAACTGAATTTAAATTTGCTAAATAGTCTATACTTGTGTTTGAGGAGTATTTGAATTTGAATTTGAATTTGTAGATAGTTTATACTCATATCAAGGATGACACCATCTCCAGTAAAGAATACTTAGTAGACTATCAACATGTGATCAACATGTGTCAATCATCATCGTGGAGGTTCTCAAAAATATCTGCACCATAGATACTTCATTTTGTTCAATCATTGTCTACAAGTGGAGGTTCACGAAAGCACCAACACCACATATAGTCCATTCCGATCATCATCCATAGACACTTTATTTCGATCATCGCCATCTTCAAGAGGGCTACTGTTAAGAATTATGTGTAATTTTGATGATGACAAACACCATAAACATAGGATCTATAGACTAAAAGTAATCATGTATAGGTTATCCCTTGTAATAGTTTAGATCTTGAAGAACTGAAGACCATAGCTATGAGATCAAGCTATGAGACAATACAGCTGACATCAACCAACTGGAAACTGAAGAATGATCAGTTGAATACTAAAGAAATTCATAGCTGAAGAAAGTACCCAGGTATGAATAACCAAGCTGTAAGGACTACAGCTGAATGGCCAGCTATAAGGACCACAACTGAGTAATCGGCTGTATGAAGTAGTTGAGCAAGCAGCTGAAAAGTATACAACTAAGCCAATAGTCAAACATCTGACTAGACAGTTAAGTGAGCAAAAAGAGTAGAAAGTACCAAAAGCTTAATCTTGTTCAGCTGACTCGCACTTCGAAAATAAAGACAAGACCCAAGTCAAACTTAAAATTCGGTCACAATTGAGGTCAGGTAGAATGTCAGAAGTGACTAGACATACAAGTAGAACTGATCAAACACCTCGTACATTAAAGGAAACTTGCCTTCGGTTATTGTCCAGCGGATAATAACTTTATCTTATTTTAGAAGACAAAAAGGAAGGATTTGTCCGTTGTCTCACAACAGCTACTATTCAAATCCTTCCCCTATAAATAGAGGAACAACTCAAGGGACAAAAAGTTAGTCACGCACTATTCTCTCTCTAAGCACTCAAACTCTCTAGCTCACTCCAAGTTTTTAACTTGAGACCGCTCTAGTGGTCCGAAGTTTACAGCTGAGGACACTAAGAAGTTCCATAATAACATTCCTTATCAAAGAACCATTCATTCGAAACAAAATC
>AYJT01035174.1:0-13184 GCA_001278415.1 Ocimum tenuiflorum | reverse complement strand
AACTGTTCTGGAGGCGGGAAAATATACTGTAGGATTTATTTTGCTATTATATATATGGTAGATTTGATTAGCTCACCTGTCACAGAACTATGGTACATCAAGTTTAGTATTGTCTGCTAATATTATCATGGTTGACTTCTTACCCCATGCTTTACACTGCCGAATGAAGTGTTAAATACTTTTTCATTTCAATTTGGATATTTTTCTTTTACTATAACAGAAGAGAAAAAACCTGAAAGTGAAGATGTCTTCATGGAGGAAGATGTGGCACCCAGCACTTCTGATCAGGAAATGAAGGATGAAGATGGAGGCTGGACTGAGGTACAGGAAACCATGCCAGATGAGACCCCCTCCGAGAAAAAAGAAGAGGAGGTGGCTCCAGATGAGGCAATACATGAACCTGCAGTTGGTAAGGGTATAGCTGGTGCCCTTAACCTTCTGAAAAGCCGTGGAACTCTCAAGGAAACCATTGAATGGGGTGGTCGAAACATGGATAAGAAAAAAAGCAAACTTGTTGGCATTGTTGGTGGCGAAGGAACTAAGGAAATACGTATTGAGAGGACAGATGAGTATGGACGAATTGTAAGTGGTCTTCTCACGATAATATATCGCCCTGCTGTTCTATTTTGTTTGTCATAGTTACCAGCATTGTGCTTTACTTGATATAATATCTTATCTTATTAAGTGCAAAATGCAAGGGGGTTAAAGTTATAATATTATTCTTCTGCGCTAGTTTAAATTGGAATATTATAAATGGGACCTTGTGCAACATCATGGATTGGGAACTCTCATATTTGGTTAAACTTGGATTGTAGCATCCTTCCTTACTTCTACTGTAACTGAACATTGTACTTTTAGATTTACTTGCATCTTGAGGGAGTAGATATCAGCTGATCCTACACCACTGTTTCGTTTACTAATATAACTACATTTCCTTTTCAACAGTTAACACCAAAAGAAGCTTTTCGGATACTCTCACACAAGTTTCATGGAAAAGGTCCTGGAAAGATGAAACAAGAAAAGCGCATGAGGCAATATATGGAGGAGTTGAAGATAAAGCAAATGAAAAATGCCGATACACCATCACTTTCAGTTGAGAGAATGAGGGAAGCTCAAGCCAAGCTACAAGCACCATATCTTGTTTTAAGTGGACATGTTAAACCGGGGTATGCTTTTTCCACTTTTTTCTCTCCTGTTACATTATATGTCTTGTGTATATAAAACATCAACATGAAGTGTTGGTGAACAAATTTGAACTTATTATCCTTCCCTATTGGAATAGAAAAAGTAGTTAATGATTTTAGACCTTAATAATTCCATTTGCTAGTTAAGCATTTTCGAGGGGTTCTGATTTGGATATTTTGATAGGGAAGCAGAAATTCTCCTGTTAGACCATCTAAATTATTTAGACGGGTTTGAGTTTAGGATTCAGGGCGAATATGGGTATGGGTTTAGGATCCAGGGTGGTATGGGTTTGGGTTGGTGGAAATGAACTATTTAGATCCGCCTAGATCATTTAGGCTGGTCTGACACAAGTTTTTGTCTTATCTATAATGCTTGTTTGCAGGCAAAGTAGCGATCCGAGAAGTGGTTTTGCTACTGTGGAGAAGGATCTGGGTGGCGGCTTGACCCCCATGCTTGGCGATAAAAAGGTAGTGTCCCTTTCTCAGGATGAATGCGTATATTCTTCTTATATTTAGATTCTAATATTTCGTTGCTTGGTATTTATGGGTTAAGGTTGAGCACTTCTTGAATATCAAGCGCAAGCCTGAGAATGGAGAGTCTTCGTCTCAAAAGAAGCCCAGAACTTGAAGACCAACGAGTCTGTTGTGCAGACTCGATCTTCATTTTTCGCTCTAATTCCTTTGCCACATTGATTCTATATACCCTCTTTTTTGCGGATTTTGTTGACTTTCTAATGCCTTTATGGTTTGTAGGTTTGAATCGTTACTAATATTCTCAATGTTGTTGGGTTTATCGTACTCAGTATTGTTGAAGATATTTTAATTTTAAGCTTATTGGCAATTACGGAAGCCAAAATGTATATATACTACCAAGTACCAAACCCTGGAAGGCGGAAGCCCGGCATATAATTGGATTTCAATGTTGATCGTGGAAAATCACTATTCTATGTATAAATATAAGCCAATTCATTAAACATAAATATCTTACTAATTAGATGGTGATATGTCGTGGTAGTCTCAAGATTTTAATAATCAGAACCAATGATGTGAAGGAAATATTCAGTAAAATAATCTCGTATTTTAATAAGTATTTCAAAATTTAAAAATAAAACTTCTTTATATAATTATTATTCTACAACTCCATTAATAACATGCATATCTGTCGATCATTCAACTTTGTGAGTGTTGAAGTAGGTTGCCGGCTGAAACTCAGTTAGAGGAGTTGAGGGCATTTGTGACTTTTTATTTGTTGTAACGACAAATCTAATTGAGCCGTTGTAGTTTGTTACGCGTGGTCAACAACAAGGTAGAGAAAGTCATTTTAGATACAAATACATGAGAGAGTGGTTGTATTAGAGAGATACAGATTTTGTACCACTTCACATTTTTCCCAAAATTAATGAAATAATCCTCGTTTCTTGTTCTTCATTCATGATTTCTCTCTTCTTCAATTCGTCTAATAATTCTACAATCAACCAACAAGTGACGCCGTCTGGTGGGAATCGACAACAAATATTGTTGTAATTGCAACGTGCCTACGATTGCAAGCTCCCTTGTCATTCGAAGCTGAAAATGCAAAAGTTTCCAATCTAGCAAAAGTTGAAGTGGAAGATAGAAATGAGTACGTCTCGGTATGACATCAACAAATTCACTGGGAAAATTGATTTTGGCCTTTGGAAGGTCAAAATGCATTCGCTACTGATGCAGCAGGGCCTTGAAGAGGCAATAGAGGAGGCACAAACTTCCGATGATGCGAAGGCACCGATCTCTGTGAAGAAGCAGAAGATGTTGAATAAAGCAAAGGGTGCAATATTTCTCTGTTTAGGGGACAAGGTCCTCTGAAAAGTGGCTAGGTAACCAACACCAGCTGCTGTGTGGAAGAAACTTGAGTCATTGTACATGACTAAGTATCTGGCAAATTGATTACATCTCAAGCAGAGATTATGCACATTCAGGTTTTGTGAAGAGAGGAATGTGCTTGACCAGCTGGACGAATTCAACGAAGCGCTGAATGATTTGATAAACATAGAGGTAAAGATCGAGGATGAAGATAAAGCAATCATCCTCCTAAGTGCCCTGCCAAGGTCATACAATCCCATGCATGATGTGATGTTATACAACAAAGAAACTACCATCTCTTTGAGGAGGTTCAGTCCTCAATTAAAACGAAGGAATCCCGACGAAAGTCGAATGATAATCAAACCCCACCAGCTGCTATGAGTTTACAGTAGAGAAATCAGGCACCGTATTAGTTTGGAATGATCATAAATGTGAAATGGAAGGCATATGATCGGCTACATTTAGAATTTCACTTCATAAATTAATGTGCATGGACGTGGGGTCTAATTAAAGATATACATCTGACAATCATGAAACATAAATCAACAATTAAAGTTCATTTTATTTAAAAATACAAAATGTCGTGTCATGTCAACAAAAAAGATATAAGCAGGCTCGAATGCATAATAATATTAACAATAATAATAATATGCTTCACGTGAAATATAAACGGTACACATTTTAATAAACAAAAACTAATCTGATTTGGAAAAGCAAAGAGAAAGGAATTGGATATATGAGCAATTTAATAAGTTTAATATAAAATATTTTTATATAATATCATATTCTATTTCTATAATAAACAATAAATTTATTTATTTAATAAAAATATAATAA
Source organism: Ocimum tenuiflorum (assembly GCA_001278415.1). Classification (NCBI taxonomy): domain Eukaryota; kingdom Viridiplantae; phylum Streptophyta; class Magnoliopsida; order Lamiales; family Lamiaceae; genus Ocimum; species Ocimum tenuiflorum. The sequence continues at coordinate 9,324 of AYJT01035174.1, read as the reverse complement.
TTAAATCGTAGTAGCAAGACTCCCAATAACGAACATAATAGTGTGCGAGAAACGCATCCCCTGCCGACACCGCCCCGCACAACGTCTTCACCTTCGCCACCGCCTCACCAAGGCATTCTGAGCAATCCGCCGCCGCAAACAGCAGGCGTATCCCTCCGCCGCTCCCCATTCAGCAAGAACATCGTCTCTCTGCCTAAAAAACTCTCCATTGTTACTCATGATCAATAATAGTAAAAATTTTCAGTTGAATCTTATGTTCTTACATTGCAAAGATGATTTGAGATACAACTCTTCCTTAAGAGGCTGTCTTCATTTACGTTTTTTAGATTCCATACGAGCATAACTTTTATAGTTTCTTGCACACACACAAGACAAAACATAGAAACCTTGTAGAAGACACAGAAAAAAATCGAGTTTCTTCAAGTGAATATAGGAAAAAAATGGGATAATGGTTTGCCGCATGTTTATTAAGTATATTTAGAAGAATCAACGAAAATGAAATGATGCAATGTTTTGAAAATATCTTTTCGAAACTTATAAAATTAATCTGGATTATAATAAATTAAGATTTTATAATTATATTAAATAAAATAGATTGGATATGCCCGCCTAACTAAAATAGATATCTCTTGTGAGCAGCAAGTCATATAATCATTTTTTTCCCATTTTTTTTCTTTTCCTTATTTTTCCTCTTCCAAATAATCATCTCATTTTTCCTAAAAATTATAAACACGTTTCCCTATCTAGAAATTTAGATATTTTGTTTTTCTATTTGATAATGAAAATAAAGAATATGAGATATGAATTTCTAGAAAGGGTGTTAGGTATATCTATGTATTTTGATGAATGTCAAACATTATTAGTACAGTTGACTAGAATAGGACATATCTTAGATGCAACTGTATATGATTTTATGTAATAGCTTAGGTTCTTTAGGACAAGCTGTTAGCATTCAAGTCCTGAAAGCAGCAAAATATCAAGTTTCAGGTCCTATTCTCAGCTATGTCCAACAGCTTAAGGGTACCACAGCTAGCCTTGTGAGCTGTCATCATATGAAGGGACAATTGTTCCAACAGCTATGATAAACTCAGCTGTGAGAGCATGACTCACACCACCCAGACAGCTGTGTTAAGCTTGTAGGAATGCGAAAATTAAATTCCGATTCGTTTCACCTGGACCGAATTTTGGATATCATAACTTATCATACATCAGTTATTTTGTCTACCATGCTCTAAGAAATTGTTATTGCATCGCACAGGAGTTGCAGAATTTTTACTTGCGAATTTGGCGCAAACATCGTCTACGGATGTAGAAGTTGACTCCAGAATTGGATTCTGAGTTGTATCCCCTGCCTGATTTTGATTAGTCCGGTGATGACAGATCACGAAATCTCCAAGTCCGACCCTATAGGCGAATTCCTACCTTATAGGCGTCGCCCACCTTAAATGTCCCCTAGGGTTTTTGTGATTTTGTCACGAGAATTGTGTTATGATTCTATAACGTGAATTGTGTTATGATTCTTAATCATAAACCCATATTTATAGAGGACTTAGGAGACCTTTTCCTACTGGGCCTAGTTGTTATATGAAACACATAGAAATAGTTAATTTTGTATACAACATAAACAAAGTTAGCTTTACATATACCCAAATCTAACAAAGCTCAGCTGTCAGCTGAAGACAAAGAGAATTAGAATATTCCAATGCTGACACTCAAATCAGCTGTCTATCACTTCGATAAAGGTTGAAGTCAGTTTCTCAAACAACCTTAAACTCAGTTACAACTAAAGTTTAAGAATTTCAGAAGTGACAAGACGTTAATCAGAGCTGACCTACTACTGTACCTTAAAGGTGGTTAGTCCCTGGTTATTATCCAGCAGATAATAACTTATCCGACTTTTCAGCAGAAAAAGAGGATGATAAAGTCTGCTCACAAGTACAGTAACAACTCCATTTGTAGAAACCAAAAAGGAAGAATTTATTATCTCACAAGGGACATTATTCAAATCCATTAAGTATAAATAGAGGAGAAGAACAAAGAGTAAAGACTACTGACTCTCCATCTGCTTATTATCATTCTTCATCCTCAAGCATTCAAGCTTTCTGAGTTCTAAGTCGAGACCTACCGGAAGTCCTCAAGCTGTTCTTACAGTCAAGGATTTCGAGACCGTTCTCAGATTCCATCTGAGAGCATCTTTCCAAATTATTCACATTCTGAAGGGAACCAAAACCTTCAACCACCGATCTACGAAGCCTAGGAGGTGGACTCCAGTAAAGTCTCAAGATCAGCCGTGCCTGCGACCGATAGCATCAAAGCTCTCTGTTTTAAAAGGATCTTAGTTATAAATCGTGCTCATAACACCGTGTATAATAAGGATTATTGAATTCTCTTCATCCGAAGAAAGAGAAGACGTAGGATTATTTGGATCTGAACCTCTATAAATTATGTGTTCATTTAAAGCTTTACTATATTCCTGCTAAAGTATCTTTAAACCCAGCTGCCTCACAGTAGCTGGAGTATAACTGGAAATAAGCCCTAACTGACAATATAATGAATATATTTAAGAAACTCAGCTGACTTATTCCTAAGTCAACTGAGATAAAATCAATGTTAATTCTCGTAACTATTTTATTGAGACTAACGCTTCCGCATATTACATATCTCTGATTTGGGATCAGATCCATATTTCCTTTAAGTTTTTCTTGTTGCGAGCAGATATTTTGTTTGTCAACCATAGATGGTTTCGACCAGGCTACCAAATTTTTCAGTAGAAAACTATACCAGCTGGAGGAGAAGAGTCAAAGCTCATCTCCTGAGCCAACATGAAGACATGTGGTTGGTCAACGAGGAAGGACCTCTGGGGATTTAGAAGGTCAAACACCAACCGTACAACCCCCGACCAGCCAGAACTAATCGAGAAGCCACATGCAGAGTGGATTTCGGATGATAAAAGACGACACCAACTAGAATATCGATGAAGAACAGATGAAGAATGTGGAGAAATACGAGTCAGCCAAGGAAATCTGAAATTTCCTTGAGGATCCATGCGAAGAATCCAAGCAGATCACACGCAACATGTTACAGGTTTGTGTGGAAAAATACAAATCCTTTGTGATGTTAACTGGTGAATCTATCATGCAGATGGAGGCCTGGTTCAACTTCATTGTCAGCGAGCTCTCAGCCCTAGAAGAACCTACCCAGTTGTTGAGATGAATGCAAAGATCTTAGCCCGCATGCCAAGAGAGGATTGGTTCGTTAAGGTGACAACCTTGAAGGAGTGAGACATGTTAAAGCTGCCTACCAAAGATGTGTTTGCCTCGCTGCGAGCACACGAGTTTGACCTTACTCGGATGAACGAGCATGAGGCAAAAAAAAGCTACCCAGCAGCCGTCAAAGCTGGAGGATGATGCTCTCTTCGTCAAGAAGTTCTCTCCGAGAAAGCAGCAAAAGCCATAGTATACAACTCCCTCAACTGTACCAGTCCAGAAGCCATCCACCTCGACTGAGAAAACCACATCCAACACTGTCCAAGAACTGGAAGAGTGGATGAGGGTGCTCACAAGAAGGCTTGCGAAAGCCAAGCTATAGGCTCCAACCAAGGAAGAAACTAAGTCCCAAAAATCGCAATTCAAAAGGCGACAGCAGAGAGCATGCTTTCAGTGTAACTTCCTAACCATTTGAAGGTTGATTGTCCACTAGTCAACAAAGAAGAGAGAGCCAAGCTGAAAAAGAGCATCCAGAGAAGGGTATCAAAGGTGTATGCTGAAGCCATGCTGACAAGGACTGAGATGCTCAACATCGTGTATGATGGTGAGGTCATTGGGTCAGAATCAGCCAGCAGCTCTGATGATGAAGAGTAGCTCGTTGGTTTCATGGCTGACATTCAAGAAGGTTGCAAAACTGCACTTACCTCAGCTGAAGATGTGGTAACTGATCTCTCACAATCCTCACATGAGCATGAGCATAAAAAAGAAGACTTAGGGCCATGTCATTCTAACTCTGAGGACTTATCATTAGAATCCCTTACTAAGGATTTTAATTATATGTGCACCCTTCAAAGTAAGATTTCGCATGAGAATGCAGCTTTGAAGGAGAAAATTTCAAAACTGACAGCTAAACTGGAAATAGCTCAATCATTCCAAGCAGTCATTGAAAAACTTAAAGCTGAGAATTCAGTTCTCTCAGTTGAATTAGCAGCTTTAAAAACAAAAAACCTCTAACAAGAAAAAATACTTACATCTTTTAACAAAACCTCGAGAGACTTGAAACATTTGATTAGCATACGAAAATCATGCATAGAAAAAGGTGGATTAGGTCATGATCCATCAGTTTTGAATGACAAATCAGTTTTATGCATGAACAAAGGAAAGGAGAAAATTATATTTCTCACTACAAAACCCCTAACTCGCCAGTCATCTAGGTCAGCTACAGTTGCCCCAATTGTGTAGCCAAAGAAGGTTCAGCTGACTAGGAAGCCAGCTGCCCTTCCGAAAATTGTTCAGCCAAGGAAAACTCAGCTACCTAGGGCACCAGCTAATCCATACCCCAGCTGTACGAAAGCCAGCTGGAGATACCCCAGTTCTGGTAAATCAGACTGGAGACCCTCATCTAGCCGAACCCCTCCAAGGGAGAGACTCAGCTATGCTGAGTACGTCAGGCTGATTGAGAGACCCAACAGACAAGGATTTGGATATCAATCTAAAAAGTCCAAGAAGGTTGTCTGAGGGTCAGATCCTCGACGTTATATCAGAAAGTCAGTTTCAGCTAGGATTACAACTGGAAGACATAACTTCCACATGCATGCACGTGTTGGCACGAAATATCACGATCGGATGTTTTACGAACTAAGGATGAAAAAGAAGGCAGTGAAACAAGCTACCCAAGAAAATGATAAGATTAAAATAAAACAAGTATGGATCCCCAAAGGGTTCATCAACGTGCTGACCCCTCTGGACCCGAAATAAAACGGGTACCATAATCATCATTCTCTATGATTACAGATCACAGAAGAAAGCAGCCAACTACGTTAAAAAGAAGATATTTTATGGATCTTTGATAGCGGCTGCTCAGGACATATGACTGGGATCAAATAAGTCATGACAAAAATCAAGCCCTTCAACGGTCCTTCAGTCATCTTCGGGGACAACTCCAAAGAAAAGATCGTAGTTGTTGGAAAAGTTCAAATCAATGGAGTTACACTTAATGGTGTCTCACTCATGCAAAATCTCAAGCACAACCCAGTGAGCATCAGTCAACTTGGAGAAAATGGTTACAAGACGGTGTTCGCCAAGAATGAATGTCTTGTCAAAGATCGCATTTCCAAAGAAGTGGTTCTTTGAGGAATCAGAAAATGAGGTCTCTACATCATGGACTGAAACAGTGGAGTGTCCAGCTCGTGCCTTGTGTCAAAAAGTTCTTCGAAAACCAGCTGGTTATGATACAAAAGGCTCAACCACCTCAATTTCAAGACGATCAACCATCTGGTAAAGCACAAGTTGGTGGAAGGTCTACCAGCTGAGGTAATGAAGAAGGAAGCAGTCTGCGGAGCCTGTCAGCTAGGGAAGAAAACCAAAGCATCCTTCAAGGAAAAAGCAGTGGAACCCAGCACGTCCCGAGTTCTGGAGCTACTTGACATGGATTTGTTCAGACCAGTTACCCCCTAGTCAGTCGGCGAAAGAATTTCACCATGGTGGTGATTGATGATTCCTCAAGATATACATGAGTGAATTTCCTACGGAGCAAAGCTGAAGTCAAGATGCTGCTACCGGAGCTTATTCTAAAGATTCAAAACGAAAAGAACTGTCGAGTAGTCAGAATCAGATCGGATAACAGGACAGAATTCTACAATGGTCCAGTTATGGACTTCTGTGCGGATCATGGGATCAATCACGAGCATTCAGCTTCAAGGACGCCGCAGCAAAATGGGTTTGCAGAAAGAAGGATCAGGACGTTGAAGGAAGCTATGAGATCCATGCTATATGAGGCAAAGATTGGACAAAGCTACTGGGCTGAAGCCATCAGCACAGCTTGTTGTACTTAGAATTGCAGCTCCATCAACCTACGAGTCAACAAGACACCCTATGAGGTGTATAAGGGTCATAAGCCTTCCTTAACGTTTGGTTGTCCTTGTATATCTATAACAATGGGAAGTCGAAGCTAAATGCTTTTTCACCTAAAGCTGATGAGGGAGTATTCCTAGGATATTTAGAGTATTTAACAAGATAACTGTGGAAATAACATGCAATATTATTTTTGATAAATCTACTTTAGTGCGCAGGAACACTACAGAGCTGAACTCGAACTGCCCAGAGGCCGATGAAGCTGGAGTTTAGCTGGGCAATAATTGTAGTGTGCAACTAGCTGAACCAGCGAGGCATAAATCTGGGATCACAATTTCAGTTACAGCTGACTCAGCCGGAGTCCAAACGGCTGAGAAGGTCAGTGATGCAAGGGTTCTAGCTGAGACCTTACAAAATACAATCACTTCAAGTTCAGCTGTCGAAGCAGCTGATGAAACCCAGCTTGAAGAAAATGACTCAAGTGAAGAAAATCTCACACCAACCCCAGCTGCTGATGATATAGCTAAGTATGCTGATGATGTAGCTGAGACATCAGCTGATAAGGATCCAACCATTGGAACCCCAGTTCCTTAGGTAGGAACTGAGATGGAGTTAGCCACTGGAACCCTAATTCCAGACGAGAGAACTATGACGGAGAAAACCACTGGAAACCCTGTTCTAGAAGGAAGAACTGTGACGGAGGAGTTCTCATCTGACTAATTGGTGGAAGTACCAGCTGCAGCTGATTCTCCTATCCCAGCTGCCTAGTTACATCCTTCCGACACCCGACTCGTTCCAGTTGAGGTAATCAGACCCCATCGCTGAATGAGAGATCACTCAGCTGAGGATATTCTCGACGACATATCCGATCCAATTCATACAAGATTATGGGAAGCATTCTTCAGTTGCTTCCTGTCCTAGATAGAGCCTTCAAGCTGGAGGAAGCTCTAGCCTCTTCAGATTGGATCTCAACTATGCAAGAAGAGCTTGTCGAATTCATCAGAAATAATATTTGGTACTTGGTGGACCAACCCGGCCATCAGAAGGTCATCGGCACCAAGTGGGTGTTCAAGGACAAAAGAGATGAAAATGGAAATGTCAACTGAAATAAAGTTTGTCTCGTGGCAAAAGGATACGCTCAGTGTGAGGGCATCGATTTTGACGAGACCTTGATTACAAGATCTCAACTGAAGCAGTTCCAATACTCTGTGATAACAATAGTGCTATAGCTATCGTACAAAATCTAGTTCATCATTCAAGGATAAAGCACATCGACATTCGTCATTATTTTATTCGCGATCATGTTGAAAAGAAGGATGTCTCGATTGCATATGTTAGAACTGAGGATCAACTTGCTCATATTCTCACCAAACCACTTCAGGAGTCCCGATTCAAAGAGTTGTGCCTACAACTGGGTCTCTTCGAATTGGACATGATAACTGAAGGAGACGATTAAAATATGGAAAAAACTAAAATATGGAAAAAACTGAGTCCTAGCTCTCAGTCATAAAAATTGCCTCTAAGGAAGAAACTAATTGAGTCCCAGCTCTCAGCTATGCCTTTCAGAGTTAGATATTATAGCTGACGAGGATTTAAACTAAGTCCCAGCTCTCAGTTCTCACTTTCTGTCTCTAAGCGAGAAACCAGCTGAGTCCAAGCTCTCAGCTGTACGACACTTCTAAGGGTTTAATCAGCTGAGTCCCAGCTCTCAGCTAAGGGACTAAGAACTGACCAAGGATACTGTTGGTTAATGAATTGATCACTCTAAGTGGGACATTCATTGATCAATTAGTTGTCAGTTATTTAGTCGGATGACAACTGAGTCCAAGCTCTCAGCTATGTGCCTATCATTACCTAGTTAGCCTAAGATAGCTGATGCATAGTCGACCGAGTCCCAGCTCTCAGTCATAACTTTATTTATTTAGGGGGAATATATGTCAAACGGTATTTATGTCCTAGGTTTGATATCATTTAATTCAAAATTCGAATGCCATTAATGCATATTTAATGCGACAATGACCACGTGGAAAAGTGACTGTTTCGATCGGACGTGCCTGGAACTGCCTTCCCGCATGATCTCAGCACGCCCTATCTAGTCCATTGATTTCCTGATCGAAGGATGAATCGCAGCCGTCGAAAGATTTCTCCTTTCTATAAAAGGAATTTTTCCATGCATAATCAACCTTTCGATTCCCCTGCATTCAAACCCTACCCTATTCAAAAACCCTTCACCCAAATCCTCTCAAAATTTCTTTCCTTCAAAAATGGCCTTCGTTTCCAAAGACCAATCTGCTGAAAATATTTCGGTGGTCGTTCCCCTTGCCACCATAGCCTCTCTGGCCACGCCTGTCGAAAAAAAGCAGTTCCAGGTTGAGAAAAAGAAGATTCTCAACCTACCCCTTCTGAAGAAACAATGGAGGGACTACCCAGAGCCCGTCGAGAAACTGGAGAGCGATCTTCAGAGGTCTGGGGTTCTCCAATTCGTCATGTCTAATCCGCGCCGGTTCTACCCAAATCTTGTAGCTGAGTGCTACAAGAGGGCAGTAATTCAAGACAACTGACAATCCTTCACAACCAAGTATTATGGGACCCGGATCACAATCTCTCCCGCCTTCCTTGCCCAGCACTTTGGGCTATCTATTAATGGGGTCTAAATTCCCACCTATCTGGTTGAAACCCCCAAAGCTGAAGAATCCCACTGAAATAGGTAGAAGGAAGACAAAAAGGGGCAAATTCAGTTCAAGCTCCAGATGCCTAAGGGCTCCTTGAAGCCCATTTACCAAGCGCTACTGGACGTAGTTAACAAGGGCATTATTTGCGACCTGGGACGAAGTCGGAGCTCTCCAGTAAAAGTACAAGCCCATGATGGTAATAGATAATGGGAAGAAGGGCAACTGGGCAGACTACATCTTCGAGAATGTCTATAGGAATCACACTATTCCTACCACCCAAGTGTTCGAAAAGCATGTACACTATGGGTTGGCCATCAGCCATATCTTCGAGACAGTCATGCCGGCTGTAGGGCATGGGGAGGAGTTGGGGATGTTTGACTTCATCCGCCCATCAGCCAAGAAGAAGCCTGGCCGAGACCCCAAGGACAAAAGACCTAAGAAGCAGTTGTCCAAAACCGCCTTAGATCAGCTGTACAACCCTCCCCCTAGTCCAGCCGTCGGGCAGATGCTATCCCGTATAGCTGACTCTCCCACCAGCTCCTAGCAAAGGGAAGCTGCTTCAGCTGTGCGTAAGGCAGCTGAGGACACCATGT
>AYJT01035162.1:0-11687 GCA_001278415.1 Ocimum tenuiflorum | reverse complement strand
TTAACCAATGTGGGACAATTAAACACATTAAATGTGTCCCTACACATTTTCCAACACCATCATTTACTACGCCAATGTGACCAATTTTGCATAAGGACAGGTAGCTTATGGCCTTGAATTAAACCTCCAAAGCGCGTACCGAGACAACAACATTGGAACAATAACATCTCATCTTCATCTATTTTCACGTTTGTTCCCATTACTGGCCATGGAGAACCCTTTAGATTCATAAGTGTTCAATTGAAGCGGCCCCACTTCTCACTTACATAGGTGACTCGTCAACGCGAGTATCCTACCATACTCCACTTTCACAAGGTCTACACGAGTCATTAAAAGTCATAAGACTTAACCTCTACCCCATGCAAGTCTCAACATTTTATGCTCTACAGGGAGGGGAAGAAGACCATATCTTCTCTCGTGTTGGCTACTCGAAATCATATAGCTTTGTTTTCCCATTAACCATGTATGTGGGATCTTCACTCACCATGGTTGGATGTCCACTATACTCATTCTTAAATTTTGGATTTTAACCCCTCTAGCAATTTGTTCATTTTATCTCGGTTTAACCCTTTGATTAGCGGATCCGCGAGTTGTCTATTGATCTCACATAATCAATAATAACAACCCCATATGAGATCAACTATCAAACGGTGTCATGTCTACGACGAATATGTCTCGACTTCCTGTTATACATATTGCTTTGTGTTCAGCCAATGGCAGCTTGGCTGTCACAGTGAATCATCATTGGTGGCACAGGTTTCTTCCAACTTGGAATGTCCTTTAGAAAATTACGAAACCATTCGGCTTCTTTGCCAGCTTTATCTAGAGCGATAAACTCCAATTTTATGGTGGATCAGTCTATACACGTCTGATTGGTCGACTTCCACGACACAACAACCCTTCCTATAGTGAACACGTAGCCATTTGTGAAATACGAGTCACTGGAGTCTGATATCCAATTCGCATCACTATACCCTTCAAGTGCAGATGGATATCTGTTATAGCATAGCCTTAGGTTAAGAGTGTACGTTAGGTACCTCAGAACCCTAACCAGAGCTTTCCAATGCTCTTTACTCAGATTACGTGTGAACCTGCTTAACTTGTCCACTGTACATGCAAGTTCCGATCGAGTGTAGTTCATCAGATACATCAAACTGCCTATAACCTTCGCATAGTCTTCTTGAGCTACAGTGTCACCCCTGTTCTTGCTCAAGTGAACATTGAGCTCCAACAACATTTTCGCCGAAGAGTAATTCGAAGCATTGAACCTTTTTAGCAACTTCTAACCTTAATGAGACTGTGATAAAGAAGTGTTGTTGGGTCTCCTGATGATCTTCATCCCAAGGATCACGTCAGCGGGACCCATATCTTTCATGTTGAAATTTCTTTCGAACATGCATTTTTTGTCAATGATGATTTATCGATTACTTTCCATAATCAAAATATCATCCATATAAATGCAGATTATAATGAATCCATTAGACTTACCCTTATAGTATACACATTTGTCGCACTCGTTGTACTTGAACCTATTTGACAATATTATTTCGTCAAACTTCAAGTGTCACTGCTTCAGTGCTTGCTTAAGACCATATAAGGACTTAACCAACTTGCACACTTCGTTCTCTTGGCCTGCGACAACGAACCCTTCGGGTTGTTCTATATAGATTTCTTCTTCTAAGTCACCATTCAAGAACACAGTCTTAACATTCATTTGGTGAATCTCAAGATTGTGCAGAGCAGCAATTGCGAGAAGCACTCTAATGGAGTTAATCTTCATCACTGGTGAGTATGTATCGAAAAAGTTCTCTCCCACTTTCTGCATAAAACCTTTGATAACCAAACAAACTTTGTACTTGTCAATGGTTCCAACAGCCTTATATTTCCTTTTAAGGATCTACTTACATCCTAAAGACTTGCACCCTTTCGGGAGATCAACTAGAATATACGTTCCATTTTGTAAAATGGAATCAATTTCACTCTTTGTTGCTTCTAACCAGAGTGCCCTATTGGGTGTCGAAAGTACTTGTTTTATAAGCATCGGTTCGTCATCTAACAAGAAAATGACGAAATCTGGACCAAAGGACTTTGCAACCTTTACCCTTTGACTAGTCTCGGTTCTTTACCAGTAAGGTCAGAACTAGTAGCCTAATCTCGAGTTCTCTTATTAGACACTCGAGTTTCATCTTCCTTGATTTTACAAGAATAGATGTTTTCAAAGAATATTGCATCCTTTGACACCGTCGATCCTTCACGTATATCGGGAATTTCTTATTTGTGAACTAGGAAATAATAAGGACTATTGTTAAGTGCATATCCTATAAGATAAAATTAACCGTTTTATGTTCAATTGCAACTTGTTTAGGAAGAGGCACTTCAACTTTAGCCAAACACCCCCATACTTTGAAGTATTTGTAGGAAGGCCTATGCCCTTTCCACAACTCGTAAGGTGTAACTTTCTTACCATTTCGTGGAATCTTGTTCAGGATATAATTCGCTGTTAGAACAGCTTCCCCCCAAAGGTTCTAGGGTAATTTCGAACTGATCAACAAAGCATTCATTATCTCCTTTAATGTTCAGTTATTTCGTTCCACAACACCGTTAGGATTTAGGTGAATAAGGTGTCGTCGTTTCATGAATTATGCCTGAAGAAGCACATAACTCTTCAAACAGAGCAACATATTCTCCCCCTCTATCACTTCGAACCATTTTGATTCAACAGCTTAGTTGTTTTTCAGCCTCATTTTTAAAGTTCTTAAAGGCTTCTATAGCTTCGTCTTTACTTCTTAAAAGATAAAGGTAGTTGTATCTTGTGCAATCATCAATAAAAGTAATAAAATACTTTTTTACCATCTCTAGTTGCACATATTTTAAATCATATACATCGGTGTGCATTAGTTCTAGAGGTTTATTGCTCCTTTCGACCGAATGAAAAGGTAACTTGGTCATTTTTGCTTCAACACAAATTTCACATTTATCTTTCATGTTTATTTCATTCGTCGTGATCAAGTGTAGATCTACAATAGCCTAGTAGGTGGAGAAGGCATCCTTGTCGGAAGCTATGTGACACGTTGCACTAGTCCACGAGGACTTCGGAAATCATTGCACACAAGCCGTCCTCCCAATCATCGTTTGGTTGGACAACATTTGCATTGTGTTTCCCTTTACCCTTGTTTTTGGGCTTCTTGCAATCACTTGCTTTGAGGCTATATTTGCCACACTTGTAGCAATCCCCATTGAACTTGGGCGCCTTAACATGTTTTTTGACCTTTTCCTTTTGGCCACATTTTCACTTGTTAGATGGTTCGCCACGTTCCAACAAATTCGCCTTAGCATCCATAGCCCTTGGCTTAGGATCTTCGGCTCTACGATTGTCTTCTTCAATACGAAGCTTGATAATCAAGTCTTCGGCGTGAACATTGTACATTATGAGGTGAAACTCATGTATTTGTTCCACCACCGAACGACCATCTACCATTTGAAATGATTGATAACGCGCCACCACGTAGTTTTTAGTACCGGATTCCTCTTTTTGTAGTTTTTTTCCAACATTCCCCACAGTTCCCTAACACCAGGTACATTCCAATAACACTATACAGGGAGTCTACGAAAAAGTCAAGTACAAAATTTTTACAGATAAAATCGTCTTGGCACCATTGGTCGAAGGCAGCCTCTTCTGGAAGTCAGTTTTCTTTTCGTCCAGCACGGAACTTTCTTCACAAAGGAAGTGCGACAATCTATGGTGAGGTAAAACAACATCTTCTGTTGCCACGTCTTGAAGTCGGTCCTAGAAAACTTGGTCGGCTTCTTAGCAAGGGTTCTTTGCTGCATCATCATCGGGGCAGCACCTAAGAAATCCATCATCGGATTGTTGAAGGTGGTGGTGTTATTGACAGTATTGTTGCCGGCATTGTTGTTGTTGGTGTTGTTGTCGGTGTTGTTGTCGGCGTTGTTGCCATCGTAGTGGGAGCTGGCTGAGTTGTGGCTGTTGTCTTCCATGGTTATGTCCGGTACTTTTTTATTTTATCTTGCGATTGTCATTCTTATAAGACATGTGTAGACAAGTTACAGGAGGAACGAAGAGTACAACGAGAGAAAGTGAAAATACAACATAAACAAAAAGTCAGAAAAACTCAGATAGCATTCGAGTAGAGGAATTCCTCTGCCCGCAAGATAGAATACGCCCCGGTAGTGCTCACGGATTCGGGATTATATCTCTAAAGGTGAAATGACTTCGTCCTTTGAGTAGCCGCACCGCACACTGAAAGGCTCCGACAAACTTGATGGAGATGAAGTCTGAGTTGCAAAAGGGATGTATGTTTAGATGTGTTTTTTATGTATGTGGAAAAAGTAATTGATGCAATGAATCAGGACATGCCTATTTATAGGTATATTCCACCTTGGGGTGAACACATGCCATTTATTGCAGCCTTTCCATTTTGGTCGTCGCTCAATTAAGGAAAGAGCCGCTCTCATATGATCGTCATGATAGTGTGGATGGCACGTGGGAGAACTGGAGACAACGATTTAAAATGGCTGTGCAATCATGCCACGCGTCATAATGTCTCAGACACACGCCCACCATGTGCCACATCGTGGAGACACACGCCTACCACACGTTTGGACACCCATTGGTGTTCCACGTGTCATCCACTGGGCTGGCTCCAAAGAGCCAAATGCCTAGGCCCAACCCCAAATGGTCTGTCGCCCAAAAAGTATAATACCGAGCCAGGCCGAAGGCCCAAAGACCACCTAAAGACCAAGATCTAAGGTCATGGCCATGGCTCACGGCTCATGACTCACGACACCGGGCACGGGCTTGGGCGCTCGGTGCTCGACCTCGGCCGAGGCGAGGCAAGCGGGTGGCGGCAGCGCACGCATGTGGGCATCCACACATTACTACCATGGACGCACTTGTTATTTCTATAACGGGATTAATCTCTTTAATAACCCTTTCAATCTTGTTCAATTAACCAATGTGGGACAATGAAACAAATTAAATGTGTTCCTACACATTTCCCACCACCATCATTTACTACACCAAGTGACCAACTTTGAACCACTATTTCTCTCACCGGAATTCAAATTTGAGAAAATAAATATACACGTTCATCTACTCAAAATATAGATTGAAACTATGCTACTTAATTTCGTAGAAATCAAATATATTGGCCCTTGAAATTTTCTATACAACCCCTCAGGGTCACAAATTCCAACAAATGGAATGTCCCTTCGAACTCCGACATATTGCACATAGGAGACAAGAGTTAGAGCACTGAATGAAATAAGAAAGAAGAATGTTTTAGATGATATTAAAGGAAAATTTATTGGAATATAAAGGCCGGTGGAGTGGGGCCAGATCAATGTTAGTTAAGCTTTGGTCGGTTTCAGATCCCGTGTTACATAATAGTGTTAATTTGTTTAGATTATTGACAACTGTACAAATCAAGGTAGATAAATCAAGTCTCTGATAACGAAAGATCTTATCATAATTAATCTCTCTTGATTGATAGACATGTCGATAATCCAAGTAATGTAACATGAGATTTTATAACAAGGGATCCGGACTGAGCTCTGGCTAGCAATTTTTAGGATCAAATATGACAATGTTTTTAACAAAGAGCCCACTAACGACCTTACTCACCAAAAAGTTATCAACTACCAATAAGTGTTGTGGGCGTCTTTTATTTTTTATTTTTTATTGTTGAGGGACGAGCAAGTGAAGATTCAAACCTTACAAATAAATGGTTTTGATTGATTTGTGATAAGTGTGCATTTTGATAGGATTTTAATGCGTAAAGTTGGTCGTAATTGTTTGATTTGCTCGTCAAATTGCATCACTTATCGTCATTTTGAGGTTTGGATTGACTAGACTTAATTTTGAGATTACACTGTAGGTTTCTATCATTTTTTTTACGAGAATCGAGTGTTTTGGGTAGAACTAGGAGATTCGATTGAATGCCACCTTTGTATTTGATTGAATGGACATTTGGGAGCGAAGAAAAGTGAGTCAAAAGATTATCATGCGATCGAATTTGTGCATGCATTCGATCAAATGCAATTGTGAAGGAAGGCCACAATTGAGTCAGAGGCAGGCATTGGATCGAATATGCCTTCGCATTTGGTCGAATGCTTGAAGCTGTTTGGTGAAGAATTGGGTCAAAGAGCTAGCGTTCGATCAAATGGCTCTCTGCATTCGGTCGAATGCTAGTCAGGAATTTTAGGCAGATTTCCTGATTTGCCCTTATTTTGGATCTGTTATAAATACAATTCGAGGGTTTTTTTTTCAGACGTTTTTCATCTGATTTAGGACGCCTTGGAGAGCTGGAAGATGTACCTTGAGTGTGTTCGTGCATTTGGAGCAATTGAAAAAGGCCGGAGCGAAGAATAACAAAGTCTACAATGTTTTTCTAGTTTCTTCTCTTCTCTATGAATTCTTACTGTCACGCCCCAATTTTCATAGATAAAATATTTCGACTTTATTTAAGAAAACAACACTTTTATTAGAATAAAACATAAGGAGAGTTCTTGTATCGAAAACAACGTGACATAAATACATGAAATGAAAAGGGTTTCATTTATTCCTTCTGCTACATCATCATCTACCGTGCAGCCCATTGCCCGTTATCCTGAAAAATGGGAATCAATTTGGGGTGAGTGTCATTAACTCAGTGGAGACCAATTTATCAAATGTTATACAATTATAAACAAGCGAAGTCATGTAACTGAAATGTGCAGCCCGTAGGCTGAGTTGCAGCCTTGTCGGCTTATGTGAAATGTGCAGCCCAAAGGTCGAATAATATCTGGCAGCCTTTCAGCTAATCTGAAATGTGCACCTGCATTATAATAGCATAACATGGATAAATAATAAATTGCCACGAAGGATCCCCACCTTAACCTGATCTTGAACTTCAACTTCGGAAAAATTGCACGTGATAGTTACTTCCACGCGCCGCCTAAATATTTGCAATATGAAATTAACATAGATCATAGTATGTGTACTTAGAAAATGCGAAAATATATATATATATATAAAATACGTCTTCAAAGCCTATTATGTACGTGTATGTGACACCCTCAAAACATAATGCTATGACTTTATATTCTATAAAGAATACACGCACACAATATCATAATGCAAAATGGCTTGGAATAATGTTGATTTTTCATGCATCATTTAAAATAACGAACCGAGCTTCGAGCTTCGAACCGCCCTCGAGCTTTTAGGTGTCCAGTTCGTTAAGCTAGCGCACAGTTTGTACTCGAGCTCGACCTTCAACTCGACCCGACAACCGACCATGAACCATGCCTCGAGGTCGAACCTCATGCTATACCTCGATAATGACCCTCGAACTATACCTCGATATCGACCCTCGAACTATACCTCGATATCGACCCTCGAACTATGTCTTCATATCGACCCTCGAACTATGTCTCGATCTCGACCCTCGAGGTATACCTCGACGTCGAACCTCGAACCATACCCTTATGACCCAGCAACCAGAACCACAACTTACGCCGCCCCTTAAATTAAACCAGACAATATAAGAAATAAATTGACGGACAGAGCACAGCTCCGCCGTCGAGCTCCTATTAATTCATGAAATCCCTTCCCCTCGAATGGTATGCATACAGATTACAAAATGTTATCTCGCAGAGAATGTCTTTTTTGATGATGAGAAGAATGATTGTGTGATGTTGAGAGGGATATGAGACCCCTATTTATAGTAGGATTCATGTAGTGAAGGGTCTTTGAATTAAATGTCATAAATTGGGGTTTCATTGAAGAAGGGATCATGGGGTATGCAAAGGGTTGCAAAATTGAAAGTGGATATTGATGACGGTGGGTGTGGGTTGCATAAAGATCAATACTTCGGGCAAAGTTGATGTATCTCTTAGCTAACCCTTTCCTTTAGATCCCCAATCCACGGCCTCCCTGACATTGACCTCAATCATTGACTGATTGAATAAACATAAGCAAATTTTGAGTGAATTGTAACTATATAATTACATTATTCGTCTATTATAAATTAGAATCTATCTTACTTACCGGATCGTTCTCTTCGAACATGGGCTCTTCGATCTCCTCGCCTACACTGCATCTCGAAGGTTCAGGTCGATGTTGGTGTCCACTGTGTCACCTCATAGTAGATACATCACCCAAATTTCCACACGGTATCGATGACCCGACCCCTGGGGCGTTTATCTAACCAAAATAGGCATTCAATTTCGACACTATCTTCTCCTTCCAGAAGTCGTCTTAGATCTCGAACACGACTTCTTTAACTGTTTTGAATTTTTTTTCTTTTTCTTCTCTCTTAGCTCTATTGTTGCTAGATCTTGTTCGCCAGCAGAAGACGACGATACTGGGGTCGCTAATCAATGCTAACGTTCCTTCGTCATAGGAGGTACATCTCTCGAACAAGACCGTGATTGGTGCTGCGTGGGTGAAGATCGTGGGTCGACTGATGCTCTGCCACTATCGTGGTCCCTTATATGCAGAGACTGGTCAACCGAAACAGAGCGCGCCCTTCGTCGTGTTCCCTCTAAATTTCGCCTATATCATATTGCACCGGCTCCACGGATGGGGTTTACAGTCACATGGTAGGCCACCACCATCGCATTCGGACTCTGACTGCTCGGTCAGTACTGCATAGAATGCTCTGTTTCCGTTGGAATCAGAGCGCTAACACAATACAACTGTAAAATAAATTGGATATATGTTAAAAAGAAATCATATTTTATATGTCAAGTAATTTAAAGCAACTGTTAAATTACCGGTCAGTTAAGTATTTTGTTGTAGTTCTTTCCTTACGGGTTTGCGAAACGCAACTCGATGAAGCGCGGCAATGTAGGTGGCCTATGTGTCGACCACAAATTGAAGCCACATCAGGGATGGCTTCAAAGATCCAAATCTATCGAGAAAATACAATTATTGATTTTAAATGTATAACTCATACACATTAATATAACATATAAATGAAAAATTGTACCAGAAGCGCCCACAATACTCCGCTTATGTATATTGAGCTTCAAAGTTCGGCAGATTATGTTGGGAGATTATTGACATAGTACGGTAGAGCTGAGATCGAATATGCTCCCCAAGGAAATACGTTCCAACATTAAAAGTCTTCCACTAAAAAAAATAGCCACACCTCTAAATTCCTAATAGAGCATACCTAAGAATATTAAACCACAGCATCAGAATGTTCACAACCTTAATGTGGTCCTTCTGTTGGTTAATATCTATATTTCTATTCTGAAATATTTTCAATAGCTCCCCAGCTGCTGGCATAGCTCCCCCACAAACCCAGATGAAGAAAGTACTGGACTTATAATTGTAGTCCCCAGTTGCATTAAAATCAGAAGATCCAAATTTAAGTCCAATGACTAGTACATACTCAAAGGGCGACAACCTCAAGTTCGTGTGTCCCACCCTAAACCATAATTTGCTACATCGTCCACCTTTATTTGATGGCTCAAAGGGGAAATAAAAGACTGTTGAGCATATTACCCATCCTACGCCATCTTAAAAAGGCTCCAAAACACCCCTCATGGAATCTTTCTACAAGACCGGGACCACTCACTTCATTAATAGTAATAATACTAATGTCGATCAGCTTCATCTTACAATAAACCTTAACTTTTGGGGTAAAGCCCAATATATTTGAGCGTACAAAGACAAACTGCATAAACACTACAAAACGTATAATTTTTAACTTAATTTATCAAAATTAAATATAGAATTAATAAATTTCAAAATAATATTGCAATATTTCTATACTATCTAAATTTTCTTTGCATTCAATTAATAATGCGACATAAATTGTCTACAATAATCACAATATTTCGAAACAATAATGCACACATATATACACGCACACATTCAAAGTGATCATCATATGATAACAAAGTAAATTAATAACCTCATCTTGATTGGCTATTAAATATGGTTATGGAGGTTCCACGATTTCACTGGATACGTTTCTGTTTCGCTGGAATGGTTTCACCGAAATATCGCCCCTATTTCGCCGAGCTTGACAATTTTTTTCCCTCAGAAATATGTGGTTTTGTGTATGGGGGTGTACGCAAAATAGTGAGTATTTATATGAGGTTCGCCATAATTAAAGAGGGGAATCAAATTTGTCACATTCCGATTTTTAAAGATTTTGACCACGGTTTTGCTGTAATAAAGATAAGAATCAAATTTGGCATTCCATTTTTCAATAGTTTGACCAATTACATCACAGTTTTGTCAGTTTTGCCGAATGGTTTCATCGAATAAACAATATTTCAAAACTTCAAATTTTGATTTTTAAATTTGTTACGGTTTTGTCGGTTTCGCTCATTTAAATTAATTCATATTTAAATTGGATCCTTAAATTTCGTGAGTTTCGCTCATCATCAAAGATCAAACATGGATTTTGTTTCCTTGTTTAGCCCAATTAAAAAAATTAATAATTATGAATTTCAATAAACACAATATATAATAATTCAAATTTAATTCTTAAATAAAATTCAAAAATTAAATCACATGATTTCGCCAGTTTCGTTCGTCGATTTCGTCGGTTTAGTTGATTTTTTATAATGTAATTTTTAAAATTAAAAATTTTAAAAATTATAAAACACTGACATATAGTTAATAATTACGTTGATTTCATCGGTTTTTTCCGTTTATCGGAATTATTAAATACGAAAATATTAATAATAGGATAATCATTGTCAATCATTGACCCACTTTTTCAAAAAAAATTAGAAAAGTAAGGGTAAAATAGTCAATTTGGCTATATTGTGAATGTTATTATAGAGGTAGCTATTTTTGCACGTTGTTTAACAAAAGTGGCTATTTTAAATATGCCCTTTAGTAAGATTCAATTTCTTTACATTTTATTACGAAAAAGAGCATTCTAAAATTTACAATATAGTGATTCCCTTGAAAATAAATTCAAAATTAATCTACATGTTTCCTCTATTCTCATCTAAAAAACGTAAATAAGTGTCTTTTCATTTTAGAGTACTTCCATTAGGAATTAAGATATTTTGATGATGTGAGAAACCATGTCAGTAGTTTAGAACTATGCTTAGTATGTAATATTGTATAAGTCTAATATGTAATATAGCATAAGTTCGCGGAGAGCTGAAGCTGGAAAGATCAAGACTTAGAATGTTTCTGAAAATTTTGTTCTCCTATGATAGCTGATCCAGCTATGCTGTCCCAACTGTGTGTCGCACAAGCTGAAGTTAGTCAGCTATGAAAGAAACCCAGCTGTCAGTTCTTCCAGAAGTGACAGCTGACTCAAGATGAGTCTAACTCCAGAGCTGACTTTCTAAAAAAAGAACTGACATATGAGGAATCTCTTCTTTTCAAGTCAGAAATCAAAACCAGTTGTCTTTTGGACAATTGAAACAAAAGAAGATTAATTAGAGCTGACTTTCGAAATGTTCCTGAAAAAATACTCTGACAGTAGGTAATATCCAGCAGTCCTAGCCGAAAGCTGATGGACTGGTGGATACAGCACTGAAAAAGCCTATCGTAAGTACAACAACGACTCTATTCCTCTGACGACAGATTTAACTATTCAACCCATGCTGTTCACCTACCTCCCAACGGCACTATTTGAATCCGTCAAGTATAAATAGAAGAGAAGAACGACGATTGAAGACTACTGACTCTTAATCTGCAAAAA
>AYJT01035129.1:0-12465 GCA_001278415.1 Ocimum tenuiflorum | reverse complement strand
CGTCACATTAATTAATTATTCTAATAATTAATAAAAATTATATATTATACTGATCATAATCAACGGTTATCGACAAAAAATGAAATAAAATTATAATTTATAGTCGATTATATTAATTAATTATTAACTAAGAATAAATTAATTGCTAAAATAATTCTAAATTATAATGATCAATCATAATTAATAATTTTAAAATGAAAGAAACGTTAATAAAATTGATGGTAGCATGAATGCTAAGTGTTTGGGTATATGTACACGAAACTATTAAAAAGAAAAGGGAAAAAGGGACAAACAAACAACAAAAGGGGTCCAAGCTTCTCCGGGTCAAAAATATCAACTGAAAAGACCTCTAGCTACCTTCCGGTTACCATTCTAAACATAGGTAAAATAGTCTGTTCGTATTTAAGATTTACATATTAGCATTGAATATTTTCAATTAATAATACACACATAAAATAGACATGGGTGGACAAATAGAATCTTTGTTTTTAATTTATCTTTTCACTTTCTTCTTATCAAATTGCGTGCAAATTCGCTTCTACTTTTAGTTAGTTCTAGAAAACAGCTAATTGAAATTAGGAGAATTATCAATTTATGATCCGAAAGATGATTTATCTGTCGATTCAGGACTCGAAAGATTGTAGTCGTTGTCTCTTTTTCTTCTTTACGGAACATAGTTTCTTTCATAAGTTTTTGAATTTTTGTCTATTCAATGCAATCGTTTCTTCACTGTATATAATGGTCATATTATCTTTTGTTTGATGGTTTACTAACACTGTTAAGTATAGAGGTCCTGAATCGAGAATCTTGTGAACTTTTGGGTCCTAAATCAAGATTCTTGGTGATCTTTTGAGCCCTGGATTAATAATTAATCTTTTAGGTCCTGGATTGATAAATAAATAAATTTTCAGGTCCTAGATCGATAATTCTCCTTGAAAGTATTACGATGACAAAACACGTGGTACAAAAAAATATCAATTGATCTTTGTTTAGGAAAATTTTGATTTTCAATTAGGTAGAATTGATATATTTGGATCTTCATAAAAGGTTCGATTTTTTAGTAATACATAAAATGTCGTCTCGGTGGGTTGTATACAAAAATTAAATATGACGCAAGGAACACTTGGTATCAAACGACAAAGTTGAAAATTAACATTGTATGAACACAATAATAAAACTGCATAACAAAATTATATTTTAGGATATATTTGCATAACGAAAAAAAGTTTTTGAATGAATTTGCATAATTTATCATGCTATGAGTTTGGGATATATTTAATTTGCCATGTAAGGAATATGTAGCGTTAACTATACTTGCGTCAGCTCAAAATTAACACCGTAATGACTATAGGATATAATTGCATAATGAAAGTATAACTTCAGATAAATTTACATAATGGGCAAAGGTCATAATAGATTTGCTTAATCGACCATATTTTGAGATAAGTTTGCATATTTCCGTAGAATTATTATGTCTCAGTTGATTTAGTTATACATCTTCTAATTAGTCATAAAATACTCAAATTAAGTTAAACTTATTTTACTAGTCAAATGATTTAGGAAAACATTAAAAATTATTCGATTCTTGTGTGATGAGTAAAAATTGAGTATTCGTGCACCAGCTATTTCAGTGATACGTTCAAAAACATGAATGAACGCGGAAGTCGTGATTCCTTTCCCACTTTTTTTTAGCACATCAAGTCATCAACCATCACCTATAATTTCTAAGTGAAATATCAAATAAGGTCCTTTAGTAGTCTTCCTATATTTGTAGAGGAAAAAGGGCATTTATGCATTATTTCACACTGATAAATTGTGAAATCAATAATATTCCGAATTAATATAATGAACACCAGTATTTCATTGCATTACGAAAAGTAGACTGACTTGGTTAGGCAGATGTCTACTTACAAAGACGACAAAACATCTTTCTTTTCTTTGGATATATGTGACGAAATTCAAGGCTATAATTGAAAATGAAAATCTCCATTGTCTAGTCTATATCTAATTCTCAAAAATAAAATAGTAGTAGTAGTAAAAAGCAGTGGCTTGTGCCTTTTTCCTTAAACACCAAGCACTCTCCAGTCTCCATTACCATCTCCTATGTATAGAAATTGAGATTTGTGGATCCCATTAATACGAAATTTAAAAGTTAGCACTCGGTTGATTTCGTGTCCCCCTCTTTTTGGGTCAGGGTGCTAATTGCAATGCAATTTGTCAAAAGTTTATGATGAAAAAAAAAGTCATCAATAGTCATGGAAATCAGAAAAATAAAAAAGAATAATAAAGTAGTCACATTTTCATTTCACCAAAGTTATCGTGTAAATAAAAGAGTGCCACAATCACACGACTTTCTTTTCTTTGAAAGCGCAAATCTTGAGTGCCATATAATCAAGCAAATTGTTGATTTCGGAATTATAAAAGTTGTCGACAAAAATTTATACATGAACCCATTCATGCGTCGGATATAAAGATCCTAACAATTATATTGAAGAATAAGAACACAAAAGTTATTATCATGCAATTAAAGTTAATTAAGGTAATTTTTTTAAATAATCTAAGCTGTTGTTGTGGGTGAAATTTTACGAGGATGAGATGGATGGAACTTTCCGCAAGAATACCGACAAGCGAAATTGACAAGAATTTTCAAAAAAAAAATTGAACAGAGATTGAGCGAAAATATATTTTGAATCATTACATGGAACGGGAAAGGGGTATTTATACATGGATTACAACGATTTCCATACTCTAACAGGTGCAGCTAGTGGACTTTGGACCACTTATTAAGACTTAATTGGACGAAAGTAACTGCTACTCATGATCTACATTCTTCGAGCCCGGAGCGTTCCTCTTCAAAGCTGGCTTTCAATCGACTTTGAACTTGAAACCTTTGATTAAGACCAATGACTTCGAACTTTGCTTCACCCCGATTTGATTTCGGGGAAGCTTGACTTCGCGCTCACCTAGGTGAAAGTCTTGGGCCTCTATTGGCCTTTAGCAAGTGTTGGTTTGCTTATTTGTGGCAGATCAACTGATCAAGTATTAGGCCGCATATGGGCTTTCGGATCTTGGATAATTTGGCGGAATCGATATCGACCCTCAACAATGGTGCCTTTATTTGTTAGAGAACGAGGGACGGTTTCCCTAAGGGATAAATTTTTTTGCATGTTAGATCAAACATAATCGAAAAACGAGTCTTTTACATGTCAAACTAGTCCCTCAACGTTGGTTGGAGATTGTTCATTGGCTCTCGACCTTCCTGGCGAAGGCTTGTGCTTGAGAACTTTCTGCTCCAATATCTTGGGTTGTGCTGCTGGGCTCGAGGTCTTTTATGCTATGAGCCCGAGAGTACTTTTCTCACTCTAATTTCAAGACATCAGGAGGAGATTTTTTGCCGCCCGATTCGAGGTCTCTTTTGCCTCGGAGCCCAAGAGTACGTCGTTTTCAACTTATTGTTGTGCACATTATACTTTTTAGTACCTCCATAATCAATTTTGCAGTTGTTTTTCAAGTTCTTCATGGCTCATTAGTCATCAGCATATTTACATTAATTACATACTATACACACAGTGAATCTTGGCAAAGAAACTTTCCGGGGAACCATTTGGTCGGAAGCAGTCCTTTTAATGGTGTTGCTCTCGTCAGCATTACAAGTTGAGAAAATGAATATTTAAATACTTGATGTGCCCATCCAAACGTTCCCGCCATCATGTTGAAATTAATAGCACTTACAACAACAATTATTAATAATAAAATAATATAATTGAATTATGAAAGGGGCACCCAGCTTGTTAGGAGACAAATGCTACTTAGCCTAATTTCTGATAATTTTTATTAACATATATGTAAATTATCCACAAATGTATAGGAAGGAGAAAACAAGGGTATACGCCTAATGCCATAAACGACAAATGATCGAGGAAGGGAAATCAGTGAAACACAATCACTAATATAATCACATTAATGTAGCAGTGCACTGGAATTGGTCATTATATTAATAAAATGAGAAAGAAAGAAAAGAAATATTATGAACAAAAAAAGTCAAAAGGGAGGGCCCCTCATACTTTATGGCATTTCAAACGTCAATAACAAATGAGCATTATTGACTTTCAGGCTCTCGACAACTTTTATCATATTTGGACCTATTCTTGGAAATAATTATAATAAATTCTGAAAAGAGTAGTTATTTAATATCATCCCTTGCATGTACGAACGTTAATTGCATTTGAAAACTAACTTGATTATCTATCTAGTCTAGCCATGAAAGTTGTCAACTTTGTCCCCTCCTCGTTTCTTTGAGATCAGGCTAAAGAGGCTACGCATGACCTGCGAAATTAAAAGGAAATTTGAAGCATGACAAAATTGTCAGTCAGTGCATAATAATTAATACAGACTTACAGTTATTATAGGTAAATATAGATATTTTAACAAGTGATATCTTTCAGAGCTGTAAACAATTCCCTAAGCAAAATCCCTATCGTTATTGGGCCAATGACCCAAGCCCATTTATCACGGTACTGGTATAGCCCAACAAATTTCCTTCTCTCTTCTAGTCTGGAAACACCCTCAACGAACCAACAATTTATTTGCTCCGAGTCTGAACAACCTCCTTCTTTCCCTCTCAAATCGAAAATGGCTGTTGTGTTGTTGGCTTCTCATCCAACTACCTTGGGTACGGTGAAACGGCACCGTTTCAGGATATCATGCCTAAAAAACAGGGATTCGATCAAACCTTTTCGCCCAAAGGTACTTGTCAAACTTGTTCTTTTGTTGGGTGCTGGAAAATAGTTCTATTTCATATGATAATTTATCTAGTGTTAGTTACTTTTAGAATTAATTAGCTCCATGTTCTTTTGGTTCGCTTGTATTTGAGGTTCGGCATCTCAAGATTGAATTGTTTTGAGTTCAATCTTCGAATTAGTTTCGTCTAACCTGAAATGATGCTCTTTATCTTTGAGGCGAGAAGAGTGTTTTACTTTCTTAGAGCCATCGACCCACTACTGGAATTCTTCGAGCGGATTTAATGTCATTTATCATCATTTTTGGCGTAAAATGTAAGTTGCTTTTGTATATATACTTGAGAATTTGAAATTAATTGAATTAGACTTATAAACAAAAGGTTGCATTCAGTTTGCTAGTCAGTTTTTTGTCTGGATGCTAATGGTACTGCATTGATTGCATCGTTTGATGAGGCATATTTAATCATTTTGTTAGCCGTTCATAAACTAGCATGGTTGGAAGATGAGTTGTGGTTATTCTCAGAACATATTTTGCAGGTGAAATACAGGGATTATGCTGATAGACTCAATGCTCGATGTTCCGATTCACTGGTACCTGACTTGAGTGGAGAAAGGTCGCCTTTGGTTCATGAAAAAGAATTTCTTGAGAAAAAACCAGATGGTTTGTTGCCTAAAAATACTACCTTATCAGCTCTGATGCTGCACTATGCCAACAGTGGTTTGTTATCTAAAGCAATGGGAATTTGGGATGAATTGATGAACAGTTCATTTGTGCCTGGTGCTGAAGTAGTTTCCCAATTGATCTTTATATATGGTAGCATTCAAGATTTTGACATGGTTTCCAGAATTCTGCACCAAATGCAACTGAAAGATGTTAAACTACCACACGATATTTTGAGTTTGGCTATTTTTTATTTCGGAAGGAGTGGACAGCTGGATTGCATGGAATTTATGATTAAGGAGATGGTCTCAATGGGTTATTCTGTGGATTCAGTTACTGGTAATGCTTACATATTGTATTACTGTGCTTTCGGTTCACTGGCTGATATTGAAGCTGCTTACTTTCGTCTCAAGAGGTCAAGGGTTCTGATTGAAGAAGAAGCTATTAGAGCCATATCATTCGCATATATAAAAGAAGCTAAGTTCTTTGCTTTAGGTCGTTTTGTGCATGATGTAGGTCTTGGTAGGAGAAATGCTGGGAATCTTCTCTGGAACCTTCTGCTATTATCTTATGCTGCTAATTTCAAAATGAAAAGCTTGCAGAGAGAATTTGTGAGAATGGTAGAAGCAGGATTCAGTCCTGATCTCAATACATTTAATATCAGGGCTCTAGCTTTCTCTAGAATGTCTTTGCTATGGGATCTGCATTTGAGCCTTGATCATATGAAGCATGAAGGAGTGGTTCCTGATCTTGTGACTTATGGTTGTGTTGTTGATGCATATCTGGACAGAAGGCTTGGAAGGAATTTGAATTTTGCCTTAAGCAAACTCAACACCAACGATTCTGTCTCAGTATTGACAGATCCACTTGTCTTTGAGGCTATGGGAAAAGGGGACTTCCATTTGAGTTCAGATGCAGTTATGGAGTATATGAAGAAAAAGGATTGGACCTACAAAATGCTCATATCTGTCTACCTTAAGAAAAAGTTCCGGAGTAATCAAATCTTTTGGAATTACTGATGAAATGATGATCAATCCCCACTATTATTCATAGCAAATGGATATGAAAAGTACATGCATGATTAAGTTTCTGCGGAGATTTTAGGCTCTCAATTTTCTGCAGTCGAGCTTTTTAGTAACAAAACACTACGTTGTATTTTTACTACATCATGCACTGTATCTGACAAGTTGATGGGATTCTCTTCAAAAAACCAGGGTTACAGATGGACAGGAACGTTCATCTATCTACCTTCGATAGAGATGGTGCATAAGCTGGATTATTACACATTGTTTATGAAATCCGAACATAATCTGTAGAGGCCGTGTATTTGAGGTTTTCAATGGTTACAAACTTAAACTCAGATACGACTAGTGAAGTTCTCATATAAACCTTGCAAAGATGAAGCTTGCGAAGACCTGAGGTTGTGCAGTAACCAAGAATCTAGAATTTGCACTTCTTCAAGCTTTCTCCTGTTCATGTCATTTTAGGAGGGTTGAACAACATATTGCGTCCTCCACTTTGTGTATATTTTCATGGTGGATCAGCGCAGTCACTTTGTAAAAAAAAAAAAAAATGAGGCAAATCATTATCGATATCTTTATGTTATAAACATGTAATTGGATGGAAATAGATAAGAGTGCATAATATGCCAAATGAAATAGATAAGAGGGCATATAGAGTATAACACATCTTCAACCCTCTATGTTTCAAATTTGAACAAGTGTGGAATTTCATATTAAAGATACATATAAGAAACGCACGGGTGTAAAAATATTTCCTCGAATATATTGTTTAACAAAGTGTTAATACCGAAACTTAGTTAAGAGAATGATGTTGTACTCGCAGATCTTCATAAACAAGTTACACATTTTATATATTTTTGACTGAACAACTAACATATAACTGCAAGGTTTTAGGATTATAATTGATATTCATTCTCAACCTTGAAAAATCATACACACACAGTTGAACCAGACAAGAAGACGGCTGCTTCTAAAAACCAACAAAAAAACGTTATGAAGTGGTTCTCTTCACATTTCTTTCTGGTGATTTGAAAATAGTTGATGAAGAGGTTGTTATATGGAAAGAGTGAATAAGTGACACTTTAGAGAGTTGCTACAATCTATAGGATCAACTCGCATGAGAATGACAATCGCGGTGAGGCATTTGGGTTTGCAATTAGTGAAAATTGGGCATCGATTCTTCAGCCAAGGCTCTCAATCTGCTGAGTAGAGGTAACACCACATTCTCAAGATCAGGTCTATCTTTCCTCCTCAATTCTGTGCACTTAAGCGCTAGCTTGGCAAAAGATAAGGCTGCCTCAAGAGGCCAGTCATGAACTTCAGGGTCAAGCATCCCAGCAAAGGTCCCCTTCTCAATAGAATTCTCAACATGGTGAGCCAATCCCATTGGGGGTTTGACTGTTATGATTTGAAGCAGCATAACCCCGAGTGAGTAAATGTCGGATTTTAAATCGAGCATTCCAGTTTGCTGATACTCAGGGTCTATGTAGCAGAAAGTTCCAGCAGTTGATGTCATTCGATATTGTGTCACAGAATCAGCCACTGAAGGAGGAACCAGCCTGGCCAGTCCAACATCACTGATCTTGCTCACAAAGTTGCGGTCAATTAAAATGTTGCCTGGTTTTAGATCTCTATGCACAATTGGTTCTGGCTTAGCCTGGTGGAGGAAAAGAAGACCGGTGGCTATTTCTGCAGCTATACGGAATCTGAGTTGCAAAGAGAGCACTGGAGTATTTCCTCGTCTGAATAGATGATCATCTAAGCTTCCATTAGCCATGCACTCGTAGATGAGGTAACCATAGTCTGGGCATGCTCCAAGGAGGAGAACCATGTTAGGATGTCGAATGCTACTCAGAACTTCAACCTGCATCAACAGAATGAGTTAAACATCACTTGTACTTTCTTTATATCAAGCATGTTCTGTTTTTTATTTTTTATTTAGAGAAATAGTTAAAGCATTTAACCTCTTGCTGAAACTGTGATCTTCCCTGTGCAGCATCTGGGCGAAGAACCTTGATTGCAACTTGTGTATGATCGAGGAAGCACTTGTAAACTGGGCCATATCCACCTTCCCCAATTTTTCGAGATTCTGAAAAGTGGTCCGTGGCTGCTTCAATGTCCTCAATGCTATACTTGCGATATCTATCATCAGTATGTGCCAACTTATCCAACACCTTCTTCTTCTCATCTGATTCTTTCTTTGCTTGCATTTCAGCATGGATTCTTTGTCGCACTTCCAGTTCAGCTATTTTCTGAACTGCTTCTGCTTTCTCCATAGCTGCCTTGCATTTTTCCTTTTCCATCTCTGAGAGTGCCAATTTTGCTTCCTCAGATTGTTGTGCCTCCTCCAGTCTCTGCTCTTCTTCTACTTTCCAGCGATGCAGCTCGAGCACCTACAAACACATTCTCAACCCTTATCATATGATATTTTTTATCACAATTGTTCACACATTGTTTTGAGTTTATAATAATACTTTATGTTTTGCTGTGAGTGCTTCCTTGCATGCTGTGCTGTACATGTCCATTGTCTGTTTGAGCTCGTGCTTTAGCCTTCTCAACTCTGCTTCTACACCATCCTGCACATACTGTGTATGATGAAGATTCTGATATTGAGACGATTAGTTGTGATAGCGGTGCATTGTTACCTGGCCTGACCATGAAAAGTCTCTGGTTTCATGGGAGCTGGATGAGTAGACTCCAAAACTGCCATTTGCATTAGATGACCTAGCATTAGAGAATGGAGATCCAAAACTCACTCGGCCATCTTGATCCGAGCTGCTGGAAAGATGGCCTTGTAAAAATGGGTCCTGATCAAGCATGCGGCCGATGCTCTGATTGGCTGATCCCACAAATGATATGTCGCTTTCACCCATTGAAAGATCTCCATATGATCTGTTAGCTTTGCCTCTGGTGAATGGTGACCTGTTTATCCATGTACCTTATATTATTATCATTATTACTTGTGTGTTTTATATGCAACATCTGTTTTTCTGAATCAGCAGCTACCTGATTGAATCCATATCCTCCATTGGCTTAGCTGCAAAAGGCAGTGATGATGTGCTAGCTGCCAACAACGCAGAATTCAGTGTTTTTTTGTTCGGGGTAGTGAAAAAACGGGAATTGGAATACTGGAAAGACAGACCTCGTGGTTGGGCCATGCTACCGGAATTCTGCAGGCAACGAGCTTGTGTTGGGAAAGATCTGCAGGATGATACCTTCCCTTTGGAGATGACATATACGGTGCAGAAATCGGGCGCCATTTTGGTAACGTTGCCAGGGATATCAGCAGTTTTGGATCTTGTGCGGAAAGATTTGTAAGTGGTGGTGCATATATTATAAGCTGAAAGAGGTGGCTGCTTGTTATAACCTTACCTAACAAACCCATTTTTAGGTAAGGAACCCACCACCACAGTCTCAATGGAGTGGTTCTTCATATACTCACACACGGCCTTTGCTGCGTCCTTGTCTTCTACTACTACTTCCGTCACTTGAATCTGAACCATATTGAATTGAATTGGTGAGGTTAGTGTGGTGCAAAACATACTATGTTTTATTTATGGGTCTTACGTCTTTGCGGGTGCAGAAGCAACGGAACGGAAGGAAGAGTTCCTTGGTCTTTTCATTGTCTGTCTGAATCAATCCATCACACGTAGATTATCCACTTATAATGTGAAAGAAATAGAGGCTGCATGAAAATGTTGAAGTTTTGCATCCAAAATCATTTCTGTTACTTAGATTTCGATTTTCAAGGCACGCAAACAATTTTGGTGCACAAGAGAGAAAAATGATGAGTACGTGAGAAAGAGGTCTTGTGTTTGACTTTGACATGAATAAGGGTTACACTTTTGCCTTTGCCCAAGAGACGGTCGACAGCCCATTTCAACGCAATTTGGCTGCCTTTGTCCTTGTTTATGGCTACCGCCACCATCTCTTGCTTTCTCTCGCCATACTCTCTTTGGCTTGACATTACTTATCAAGAAATAACTAATGAGAGAGAGTGGAGTGAAGAAGAGAAGCAAAAAGTGTGTGGGTGTTGGTTTCGGACAATGAATCTCTATCCTTAGAGATTCATTGAGGCACCAAAGTTTGAAGTGAAGTCCAAAGTCCAGTAATGAAAATAAGATGTGAATGAGTGGTATTCATCACACCCGAATTCTTAGGGCTCATTCTCCTCGCCTTAAACGGACTTACCATTATTTTCTTTTCTATTTTATGCATGCATGTTTTCGTTCCATTCAATGTCATGACCATATATATACATCTAATACCTTCGACAATAAAACAAATATCGTCATAATTTTGAAAAATATATTGAAATCATTACCTATGATAAAATTGATTTACATCTTCAAGAGTGTGTCACTCTTAAATATTTAATTTAAGGGTTGTAACATTATATATACATATATAGGTTCGTGTTCAATACGAACTAATCCTTGTGAATGAACTATGAACTAAATCTCAACTGTCCAAACAACTCTATCTAAGGTCTATATTTTTTTCTTAAAGAAAAAAAATTATTGATTTTAATTTTAAGGAGGTATGAAAGTAATTTTGAGCACAAAATTCTGGGGTGGTTATCACCCATGATCTCATTAAACATCCTCCATAAAATCCAATGACTTGCAGATATATATTTCGTCTCAACGAATCCTTTTTATACAACAATTCTTATTTGCAAGTATCACTCATGCGAATTTGATTTGTTATCAATTGTATTTAATGGATATTGTAGCGACTGATATGCAGTGATTTTGATAAATGAGTTGATGAACTGTTTAGACATTTTAGCATGCACAACGAGCATATTTAAAGAAAGGAGGGACATTTTTTTATTTTGATTTATTCAGTCAATTTACGTAGTTCATTTATCAATTGTATTCTATGGACGTTATAGCGCGTATCATATGCAAATATTGTGATTATGATATTGCGTCATATGTTACGGATATTTACATGCAATATTGATAAATGAGTTGACGAGGTGTTTCATAGAATGGAAGGGCATTTTTTATTTTAATTTATTTTATGATATTTGGTAATTATTTGCAGCCAAGTATATACCGAATTGTACTGATGATATCAAACCTTTAGAGGAAAAGATGTTCTCACGCTTCAGCACCTTAAAATGTCCAATAACAACAAGAATATGCCATGGGAGTGAAAAATATGCCCACTATTAGCAATAAAAATTAACATATAACATAATTTTGAAATTCATAAATATATCAAGCATCAAACAATGTGAATTTGTCTAACAACAATATAAATATGTGCATCGACTCAATAGCAAGCCTATAGAAATGCCGTTAAATTTCTCAAAAGCCACTTCCCATTAAACTCTCAACTACTCATCTCTAATATAAAGAAAATGACTTTAATACCCCTAATATGTCCACAACTACTTCAAATATGCCCACGAAATAAAACTCATGTACATTAAATCGCTACTGCTAACTTTTAAGATCAACGGATGTAATTAAGTTCATAGTTCACTCCCTACAAGGGGTTCTTGCCTAATCACGTCCCTATATATATTTGGAGTATTTTTGAAGCAATTATGGGCATATTCGAGGTATTAAGGTCATTTTGCATATATCTGAAATGAGTAGTTGGATATTTAATGAGACGTGACTTCTGATTCACCCCATAATGTTCTCAAACAACAACAAATCTTCTATCTTTTTTCCCACAATCTCCGCAATTTTCCACCGGTTTTCATTCAATCTTTTGGTGGGAAAGTGAAGATATTTTTGCTGAACTTCGACTATTTGTTTGTATAAGTTGTAGGCATATTTGTATAAGTTATGCACATATATTCAATTTATGTAGGATATTACGGTGATCATGGGTGATAACCACAACATATTTTCAATAGTAGACATATTTTGTGATTCTCATTAGCACTAGACATATAATTTAATTACAACCCTGACAAAAATTGAATTCACATATCTGAGGCAACTTTTGTGAGTACATTTTTGTTGAAACTCTATGTCCACGTGAATGAAAAATATGTCCATCATCACCAATAAAATTCAAC
>AYJT01035125.1:0-15920 GCA_001278415.1 Ocimum tenuiflorum | reverse complement strand
TGACTCCTGGAGCATCCACCGCCAACAATAATGCTTAATCTCCTCCTTATATTACAGGCACCGATAGCTGAATCCAAGATTTAATGTTGCTAACTTTTGATTTTGAACTTGAATCATATGGATCATCAATGCTAGGGTAATTAAGTACTTTATTCGAATTTATTTTGGTAGGGTTATAGATAGTTCACATTTAATTTTTTTTGGTCGCGATCACTTTTCGGTCAGGTTCCCTCTAGATAATTATAAGATTTATTATTTGTTTTATATATAGTTTAGGGGTTACGTATAATCCCCAACCTTGTAGGGTGCGCTTAATTTTTTTAAAAGGAGAAAAAAAAAAGAAGAACTTGAACCATAATTCAATTTCATATATGGCAATATTTTAAAGTAATGTTTGTGTACAATAGATGCATGCATTTCAGCTTGACGGTAGTATTTAAATGATTAATTAGTAGCATCAACATAATTATCGGCAACTGTTTCAATATATTTTATGCATAAATCGAGACTGGTCTTCTCTTTGTTCAATTTTGGTTTGTATTTCATTCTCGTCTTAAATAAGTGGGGGATAAAAGCAATGCAATGCAATGCCTACTCTAAAGTACTAAGAAACTTAGTGTTAGGTTTGATCAGCTAATTAATTAAAGTATTTGCATGATTATTATATCGGACGACGATATTTATCCAGTGTCGAAGTTATTGACATCTTCATTATTCAAAATAAAAAAGAAAAAAGTTGATAACTCAACTTTTAAACATATATTAGGATAATTGCTATGAAAGGCGGCCTAAGGCAGTGCAAGAGATGCGTTGCACTGGTCCCCCTAAAATTTTAGTGTCCAAATTGTTCTCTAACTTCTCCAAGAATAATATTTGCGAGAAGTGCGATGTGCTGACACCATATTTATTATTCTACTAACCTTTTATATGATTTTCTGATACCTCCTTGTCATTTAACTCATTAGCTAAATTAAACATTGTAAATTAGGGAATGTAGTATTTATTAATATCTCGAATTTCAAATTTAATGTATCTCAATCTTGGTTCCTAACTAAAAATATCGTCGCACTGCAAATATGAAGAGAAGATTAATTTCTCATCATTTATAGAAAGAGAAATTTGATTTCTATGGTACATGATAAATAAAAATAATAAAAATTTCGAAAAAAAAAATAGAAAATTTGCTTCTAAAAAGGTTGAAAGACGTACCTTTAAATAATATTATCCTTTTTATTATATGAGAGCATGTCACGTAATTGTGAATATTTTTGACATATTAAGCAAAATAAACGAGCATATATTTCAATTGTAGTTTATCAAAATTTTTGTGAATTTTTGGATTATTTTCCTAACATATTTCGATATATGAACTTATATACAAATTGTTGATTATCAACAGTTATACACTTTTATTATCAATACAAATATTAACAATTCATTGAATGTAAAGAATAAATATATTATATAAGCTATACGATGATGATGTATAATATAATTCATGATTATCTATTCGACTGTAAAAAAAAATTTCGAGAGCCGATCTTGGTTGTCATGGTAATGTTGAAAAGTTTGCAGATGAAGAAACTATATGTAGGTTTAACGGTTTATTATAAATATTTAAAATAATTAGTGTTGCTTCGAAGTTTTCTGGAATTGGCCACGTAAATAATATGATACTCGTGGGCACGTGGCCCGTTTTTGTGGTTACAAAATATATTTGTTACATGCATAAATATTGTAATTTCTGTTTTAAATATGAATGAAATGGGATAAAAAAATTTATGGTCGGTCACTAGGTTGGGGAATCGTACTGCATAAATTATAAATATATATATATATATATGTGTGTGTGTATTATATGATGGCTATTATTGATGGGTGCTAATCCGAACGAGAGTATGTAACAGTTTGATTATATTATTCCAACTTGCCAACGTATGAATTTGGCATTTCGTTTTCCAACCATATTATTTTTTTCTCACCTTAGTTTCTTTATATGCTTTAATTCCCGATATCGTCTTTTTCTTTTTGAATGAACTCTCCTATTTATTGTGAAGACCTTAAAAGTAATTCTCAAAAAAGAAAAAATGAAGTTACATGAAGATAATTTTCTTTTGTATGATTGGTGTTAGAAATCCTTAAGGGTAAATGCGAATTAAATTTGAGACTTGGTGATTTTTTTTAAAATAATTTTTCAAATTAAAAAAAAAAAAACTAGCATTTCGCTTGTTAAAAAAATGTTTTTTTACTATCAAGGAGGATCTGGTTGAAAATGCATCACTTTTTTCTTCAATTTTGTCTTTATAAACACGGAGATTGAGGTGTTGGTTGGAATCCTCTCATGTTGAGTGACCTTTTGAGTTAATGCTGATAAAATCTCGAGATACATATCTTCATGTATGCATCTCAATTACATTCTTTTCTGATGCCGTATCAATACCGATCTGTGAATTATGAACATTGTTACAAACCTAATGTCCTTTTTTGATCTAATTCAATAAATGTCGAACTTTAATGAAAATTTTATCTAGCCCAACTCTTGCTTTCTTTCCCACTTCCTTAATCCCCCTCGTCATATTCTGGTGAAAAGTGGTGGATGTCGAAGTTGATTATCATAGGGGCTCTAAATTGAAATTATACATGAGAGATTTGTTGATCCGTCGTGGGGTTCAAATAATATAATTATCACTATAATTCACGCATAGGGTTCTCGATCAAATATCCCAACTAAAGTAATTTCGATTCGCCGTGGGATCAGCCGACTCCGTGGGACCGTATGTAGAAACGCCCCTGCTGGTGAATTGGCCCCTTTTGGAGGCTCGGGTGCGACAATAAAGGGGTTGCAACTGTAAAATAAGGATTTTAATTTAGTTCATTACTACACCAATATGGACCAAGATCGATGTTTCAAGAGGGGATGGATTAATTTTTTTTTTAGTTGGGGACTGGGGATCCTCTCTTGTGAAAGTCTTTACACCTAAATATTTATTACTCCGGCTATTTCTTAAGAGACGAGATATTGAGAATGGATCAAATAGTAATGTGTAAAATTTGAAAATTGATTAAGTGATTTTAGAGATTTGGATGGTTGATATTTATTTTTGAAAGATATCTTTGTGGATGTAAAATATCATTTCCCAAAGATAACATTGAAAAAATGATTTTTGGAGTTCGAGCGGAATATTTTTTCAATCTCTCACATCTAGATCTCCAAAATAAATACTTAAAATTGATTTCCAATTCTCACATATTACCGATTCTAACTAAAACCTCTCTATATATATGTGTGGGGGGAAAATGTTACGAGTCCTATTGTCAATACAAGAAATAATAACAAATTAACGTATATAGTGGCCATGCAAATTAAAGCAAGATTATTAGATTGGTTGCGGATTGTAAAATAAAACGATGTCCCATGATTCTTTGGCTATTCTCACGCAAAAAATACAAATAAAAATAAAAATCCAAACGAAAGGCAACAAAAGTGACAGAGACAACAGAAAGACGTATGCTGCCCATGTTATTTTTGTTGGGCCATAAATTCTGAATTATGAAAGCTCTGAATACCATGGTTATTCAAGTTTTATTAATTTATATGCATATTTTAATTGAATAAATCATGAATAATATTATATATACAATGAATCAAATAAGACCTCTTAATATGTAAGGATTAAAAAGTACTGCGCCACTTTTGCACAGTATTGTAGTGAATTGCCCATGTATTTACGGTCGATTGGATCATAATAGATAGGGAGTTTGTTGGATATTATTATTATATGTCAAGTGCCCCACGTCGACCGGAGATCGAGACCTGGATCAGTTTATAAAGGTGAGGGTATCCACTCTTGCAGGCCAATTTTTTAGGGATGAATGTGGAGCCTAATAATTAAATTTAATATTATACACATCTTTCTTTTCTATTATTTCGTTCCGTATATTAAAACCCACCCTTGCAAATCAATTTTGTATGGATGAATGTGGAGCCGAATAACCAAATTTAGTATTATAGACAATTCTTTCTTTTCTATTATTTGACTTTACTTTATCGAAATGATATTCTTAAATTTCATTTTCGAGCCTTCTTTTTGGTTCAAGAATCATGATGAGTCTAAAGCTATTATTTCGTTTCTGAAAAAAGTTACTTTTCGTTAGAGAAACCCCATAAGATATGAGACATAAGCTCAGTGGGAGTTCTTTGTAAACAATAGGGAATTAATGTTATATTCAATATATATTGCATATTGTCATGGCTAGCTTATAATTATTTCAACAAATTGATCAAATACACTTTACACCAAAAAGGAACATTTTTTTCCTCTTTTTTTTTTTTCTTTTATCTCTTTTACATAATTATTAAACCTAAATAGTATGACCTCACCGGTCAATGATGATCATTGATCAATGCGTAAGAATTATTACATTAATCAAAATAAGAAGCGTCGCCAAAGTAATCATAGTATTAGAGCTAGTAAGTGATGTTTAAACATAATTTCATTTTATGATTTCACAATATAATCATAGACCATACTTATGAGTATATATATTATAAATCATTTCACCAATCATGCATGAAATATTGCCTCAGATAGATTCTGAAGCAAAATTCAAATACACTGGAGGATGGAATAAGCTCATAATGAATAAGCTCATAATAAGATATAATAAAAAATTCAAATTTTTTAAATATGCATGGTAGCAGACAAAGTTGAGTTTAAATGGTGGAAGACAACCTCCGATAGTATATAACTTTATCTCTTAGAAAGAAAGAGATTTTGTCCCATCGGGGATAGCCCGGTGGTGGAAACCCGTTTGTAACTAAAACCCTCCAAGTGAGAGAGATCATAGATTCAAATTATCACTCCTCCCATCCCCCAACTCAAAAAAGAAAGAAAGAGATTTTCATTTTCTATTTCCATCAAAAATAAAATAAAATTACATTTGAATTTTGTGTTAGATTTACTAATACATCGCTCTATTCATGTGGAAATCTTAATTCAAACTCTTTGCTATTGGAAACTAGAAGATGTTTATTCTTTTCATTTATTACTAGTTTTACACTCATATGTTGCATAGTCCAATAATATTGCTCATGCTAATCTATGATAGATAAAATTATTTTATGTTATTATTGAAAAATGTATTTAATTTTTGCGTATCTATATTTTCAATATAATTCTATTATAAGTTATTAACTGTACATTATATTAACTATATGTACAAATGAATTTAACAAAAATATAAAATAAAGCAGTCTGAAAACTTACAAAAATAGAATTCAATGTAAAAAATTAGCTCAGTTTAAACGATAAAAGTAAAAAAACTATATTTTTATTTGTTTCAAAGAAATTAGTATAAGAATAAATCCAAACAAAAAAATAAAGTTGGTGAAAATGTAATATTTTAGAGGAAAATGACATCAATATGTAACTGAATTGAGCTTTTTTATTACTTATTTTGTATGTGTATAAGAAACGGATGCTGTAAGAATGATCTTGAAATCAGAATAAATGTTTTTTTGTTTAATAATTCATTTTTTTTATCACACATGTCATGCTTAAAAATTATCATACTTTTTTAAGCACAAGTTACAATATAAAAATGCACAAAACATTAAAACAAAAAAATTTCAACAGTGAATTTTTTAAATCATATGATTCAAATTCATTCTTACTTTTCATCTTTTCATTTATTCTCACTTGATCTATTCTCTACACACTATAATATAAATAAATTGTAAGTAAAAAAAATAGTGTTGATGATGTCATGGAAAGAAAAATGACAAACATTTAAATTTGATAAACTATTATCATTAGTAATTTAGTATATTAATTAGGTAGACTAATCTTTCTCTACCAACCGTACATGCAGAATTTGGGTCATATAATGGTGACCCTCTTGATGCATACATACAGATTGGTGAAATTTTTACTTTCATAATCTGTTGAAATTTTTTTGGGTCTTTTTCTATTTCTCAGGGGAAAAGAGCAATCACATCATATCAACTGTTTTTCGCTTTAATATTATTAAATTAAAAATTAAAAGCGAGAATCTAAATCTTAATTTGGTTCGTTAATTATTATATTTATCATCTGAATAGTCATGGAATGTTTACATATATTTTACCCAAAACTCGTATAAAAACTCTGGAAACTGCAGTCGTTGAAACTCGAAACTTATCGAAAGAGTCAAGAGAAATGAAAATTTATAATTACTTATGTCAACTTGAGCAGCTCCATTAGTGCCCAACTGTCTAATTATGGATGATGCCAACTAAACTTAATTAACCAATTAACTAATCCGCTAATTAGTGCTTCGCATTTGAGTTTAGTTTTCTGTATATAAAACGAGCTATTTGACATTAATCAATTTCACATTTAAGTACCAAAAGGAGACGATTTAATTTAAATAATTAAGGTGAGGACTTTTCAGGTCACAAAAACTGTTAATCTCTAAATGTGATTAAACATGCAAATCACTCATGACAGTCCGACACAGCCTGATGCATAATGATATAATCATGAAGAAGACAGTGCCCAGATTCCTCAATTTGTGCAAAGTTTTTATTTAATATATCTATCTACATGTTCTTGATTATAATACATTAATACTTTTCTCTGAAATTTTTATATTTATTATTCATTAGAAGCTAGTATTCAGGTTATAGAGAGAGAAGAACCAAAAGGTATGACGAAACTAGAAACCAAATTCACCCATTAATTTGGATACATATTGAAATTGTTGAGATTTAATGAAAAGCTTGGTGATGGCTAGTTTTGGATATATATTTCGGTTAGACTAAAATATTTTGTTG
The DNA here is from genome assembly GCA_001278415.1 of Ocimum tenuiflorum. Taxonomy (NCBI): domain Eukaryota; kingdom Viridiplantae; phylum Streptophyta; class Magnoliopsida; order Lamiales; family Lamiaceae; genus Ocimum; species Ocimum tenuiflorum. The sequence continues at coordinate 9,106 of AYJT01035125.1, read as the reverse complement.
AAACTAAAAACTTATTTAAAAAAAGTATATTTTTTTAGTTTGGGAAACAGTTTTTATCGTTCAATACTTAATTAATTTTGATCCTTAATTCTTACGTCTTGTTTAATTCTTATTGGAACATCTCCATTTATAGTCTTCAATTAAAATTTTTAAGGGGATTATTTAATGCAACTTTAGGGGATCAATTGAAGTTAATTTATCATGATAAGTTGATCATATTATGTTATATAACTTTTGCCCGCCAATTGCACGCGAAAGATGCTATGGCAGTGATGATTGCATACAATGTGCTCTAATTTGATTTGATGGATAGTTATTTAACGCTAGAAATTCGAGTTTCATCTAACTAAATGAAGACGTAATAACGTACTTTATTATTTCATCTAGTATTGTATTTGGGAGGTTGTTGCTTCCCCGTTACATTGTGATACATGTTTTGCATTACAAAAGATAAATTTGGATAAAATCTTTCTTTACTTGAGTGTGATTGCTATCCATTGAATCAAACTCATTTCATTATTCCAAATAATATAATATTATTATGTAACAATGGATTTCCAACTGTTCCGGAGTAGTTGTATATTGGTTATTAATATGTAATTAAGATGCAAGTCCCAAAAAATAAAAAGTTATTTTGAGGCAGGGTTTCTAACCCTAATCTAGCTTTTAATCAACTCTCCAGCAACGCAGGGTTACTAACCCTAATCTAGTTTTTACTTAACTATCTTGTATGATAAAATAATAAATTGGCTTTCTTCCCCATTAATAAAATGGAACATGTACTTTCGGGTACATTCTGATTCTCAAGCAGTGAAATCATCTTGAGATAATAACTGAGTGTAAAGAGTGCTCGAGTTTGATACCATTGTTCCTCTTTCTCAATCAAATATTATAATTATAATTTTTTCATAGGCGAAGCATCATTCAACAACAAAAGGTATTCAGACAGTCCCAAATCGAAGCTTAAGTCGTTAAGGCATTGTACCTATCTCCATAGCTTATGTGTTCGAATTTCATTAGGATCAGTTGGTTAGAATTTTAAAAAAAATGCATTCTAATTAAAAGAAAGAATTCAAATAGTTTTTTTCATTAGTACTATATGTACAAATATGATGGATGGCATATTTCCCTCTCATTCATTAGTACAAGAATTAATTTGCCTAAAATAAAGTCAATGGCTTGATATCCATCTTCAGTAATTAGGCAATGCCTCTGAATTTATTATAAACTAGATTATGCCAACTAAGGATGTTTCATTCACTTAAGTCATCTTAATCTCGGAATATAATAATAGTTGAAAAACGGCGGCTAGCTATTTTAAAAATAATAAATCAACATGTCTATTTTTATTTAAATATGAAACAACATGTCTATTTTTGTTTCAATATGAAGATAATAATTATAACATATTCCATTGAATATAATAATTCATTGGTATTTTGAATGTGATGTGTCTCGGCAGTTCACCATATAATTAAAAGGCACTAATTATCTTGGGACCAACATTTTGGACGGATAATACGTTGCTCCAATTTTAGAAATACTGCCTAACGAAAAATATCTATCTACGACTATTTCAGTGCACAGTACCAAATTTAAAAGATTGCAATATAAAAAAAAATATGATTATTAAGCTGTACTAAACGTGAAAATTTTTTGTCAAAAGAAAAAGTGAAAGTCTGAAAGATGGTGACACCATCTATCTAAATTAACATAATTACTCTGTAAGGTGAATTAAAAGAATATTCTAATGTGAAATCAAAATTTCCTGTTACTCAAGTTTTATAAAGTATAATTTTACGCGTTTATTTTTCTTTCCACGCACCTACTTCAAACCCGTGCTTCTACAGAATTTTAAAAAAAAGGTGGGATTTTCAACTAGCTCAACTACATATTGTTGACAAGAGAGACTCTGTACAGTATATCTCGATTTAATTACTCCAACCCGCATACATTTACTGAAATATATTGCTTTTTTAAATAATATAATTAAAAAATCAAGTAATAAGAGAATATAATTATTGGCGTATCACTTACATCGCGAAAATGTATTAGCTTTTATATTTAACTAGTATTGTACCCACGCCAGGGACGGATCCAGAATTTTTTTCGTTAGGGGGACTGAATTCTTCATAAGATGCAAATCTAATGACATTATCATCTTTCTCCAACTTATATATTTTTTTTTTCTTCAACTCCGTATCAATGCCAACAGTTTCCTCTACAATTTTCTTCTTCTTCTTCTCACATCTTTGCCCATAGCCCTCACCCTCTTATTCATTCTCTCTAGTTCTAGCAAATACAATAAGAGGCTGACATATAAATATCTGAAAACTCCATTGCGGAAAAAAGCTATCGATTTAGGGAGGCTGAAGCACCCCCTCCCTCCACATGGGTCCGTCACTAACCAACACGATGCGTGAAAGTTGTAATTTTTTTATTAAAATAAAATTGAGTTTATTTTAGTTTTGTTGATGAAAGTAAAATTTTGGAATTGTGTGTAAGAAATTTATAAAATTATCACATTCAATAATATAAAGAATTGTATTATTTTGTGTTGTTTTACGCTTCAAATTTTGTTTTACGCTTCAAATTTATTTTGTTTTTCATTCATTTGAGGCGTTAAGTTATTAAAAGTAAAATAAATATTTACTTTTACTGTAAACCGTTACTTTGTTCACAAAATATGATACATTAATTCAGTATATGTATAAGTGATAAATCATGGAATCTTTCATACAAAAATTCTCAGGTATGACGGTTGTGGATGTAATTATGTGATTCTCCGTTTTACTTTTGTAATACACTCTATATTATATATCGATTTTTTTTTTAATTTTTGTGTTATATATTTTCAGTTTTAATTTTGTATGATTTAGTTTTACATGAATTTTTTACATCCAATTACGATAATTAAAATATATATTTATTTTTAAAATATTATTGTAAAATAATGAATTTGTTATAGTCAATAATTAGCAATTATTAAAAAAATATTATGAAGTCTAAATTGGATCTAATAAAATTATTTAATGTCCGTAAAACTAAACTAAACCATAAGGAATTTAAAATTGAAAAAAAAAATTTAACTAAAACATGATAAAAAATTTGACACGTAATACGAAGTATAACATAAACGTATAACGGGAGATTCGCACCCCGCCAATTGCATGCAAAGATACGAATCACAAGGTTGGATCCGCATCTTTGTATAAAATTATGTTACCTGGGGGCTTTTATACAAGAGGAAAAATTTTATACTATAGTAGTAGATACTGTCCAACTCACTCACGGACTCACATGATTGTGTGAGCCCATGTGATTTTTGCATGGGCCCCATAGTATCATGCAAGTGTAATGAGCAATGTCCATCACTTCATTATAAATTTTTTATATAGAAAGATCATCGCGGAGTTATATCAAATGAATATATAATTTTTAATACACAAGGTACCACTTATAACTAAAACGAAGGTATTAAGAATTCAATCACTTGAGCCTCCGGAAGCAAATTGAAATTGATATATTGAACTAAGATGAAAAGAGAGTGTATTAAAAACTTGTTCCATAAACTATGCACGTCGTACAATATATTTAACAAGAACTTTATCGAATTCCATTCCCGCCCTTTTGAAGTGATTATTTTTATTGGTTACCATAAATTATGATCCCAATTGAAAATTAAACCAATTTAATTTTTGCAGAAGAGTGATTGGTAGAAAATTTTGGGATGTTGCATTTTAGGGAGAAAAAATTAAGCAAATTCCAATTTGGGTTTCTTGGGCCCAGAAAATGCAGGTCCAAACAAAGCACAAACCAAGAAACCCGGAAGCAGCCTTATTTTATGATGTGACACTTGTTTTTCTGCTTCGCCCTTTTGGCCAAGACTAAATGTTTAGGATTTTTTAAAACAAAATAATAAAAAAAAACAACCATCGGATATTAAAAAAAGGCACGTGGTTTTGATCACTTTCTGAAATTACTATTACCTAATCTAATTATATGTGTGAGAAGAGCAATGAATAGATTTTATTGATTGTACTTTAACCGTGACTTATGAAATAAAGTACGTCGTGTTATTTTAAGAAAAGAACTAAAATATATAGTTTATGCTTGTTTAGTTAATATATTATGTTTATTCAGCACTAATGTTTTTGCTATGTATATCACTTGTACGTTCGCTATTACATTGTGATAAATTGCTTATGGTTAAACTATCAATATATCCAATTTTGTTTATTCCAAAAAAATGATAAGAATATACATCCCATACCTATTTGGGATGTAAATGTAACCAAACCGAAAAAGATCAAATATAATCTCGCACAAGTTTAACTAATTTAATATCAATATAAATTTCAAGCTTTTCATCAATACTTCGAAGCTTGCAAACATTATTGAGTTTAATCAAACTTGATCACCAAACTTTCTAATTTAAGCTTGTCTTGGAATATTAATTATTTTTTTAAAAAAAATAAATTATATTATTAAAAATTTAATTTACTCAAATTTATTCTTTTTCTTTTAATTAACGAAGTTAATCAAAGAACTTTTATACTTTTTACCAATTAAATTAAAAAATACAAATTTAACAAAGTTAACAATTCTCTATGTCCAACAAATTCAACAAACTTACTTAAACTTGAATATCGTAAAACTTTCATGTTCAAGTCTTAAAGAATTTTAGTAAACAAATTGAAAAAAACTTTTATTTTCATTGACATCCTTCGTGATCCCAAGTTCAGCTGTAGCATGCAACAGGAACTGTAAAGTTTTTCTACTTATAAAAGAAACACAACTAAAATATTTAAACAATTTGAGAGTTAAATATTGACAGTAATATAAGGCAGATTATTAATTAATTAGTGACAACACCACTCCGGAATTTCTTGCAAGGCCCCCACAGAAACCATAGTCCTATTTGGATCTGCAATCTAATCAGTTCATTAATGGAGAGCAAAGCCACATGAATACAGTAATTTTGATTTTCCCAAGAAAATAAAATCATAATTTTTAGTATGTGGGAGCTTCATTATGCAGCTAAAAGTTGTATTAACAACAGTTAATCTCCACTTAACCATCATTATTTAAAAAAAAAGGTTTAATTACCCAGGCATCTCGTAATGATGGGTGCTTTGATTTTTCCTTGTATACTCCCTATATCCCAGACAAAATATTTGGATGTGTTATATGATGGCCTAAAATAGGGATATATTAGGCTTAGCTTTTCTTCTTTTTCTTTTTTTTTTCTTTTTGGAGCAATATATTAGACAAAGCTGGTTTCCCATCATGTGCTCTTATTATTATATGCATTTTCTCTTGAAAATCTACCATCTATAATATGTCTAGTGAAGTTATTGGATTATTTTCTTAGATTTACTGATTACATATAATCTTGTTCAGTGATTGACGCAAAAGTTAAGTGTCGTGGGGGCTTCAAGCATTTTGATCCGTTGTGCAGGTTCAAATAACATAAATATCACTATAATTTTCATGCAGGATCTCCAATCAAATACCCTTACTAAAGAAACTTTCGACTCGCCGTGGGGTCGGCCGCCCCGTGAGTCCGTAAATAGAACCGTCCCTGATTCTGTTTGCATTTAATGGTCCAAATTTCCAGTTATGTTTCGAAGTATTTCATTGTAGTTTTTATTAATTTTATTCCATATATTTATTCAATTTCATTTTGTATGTACGTTATAAGTATTTCATTTTTCTATTTTATTGATTTTCATTTTGGATATTTATTTCATTTCAATTATTATGCAGGTATATTATACACAATTACAATATGCTGAATATAATTTTCACATTCCAGTCGACGACTGTTAATATTTAATTAAATTCTAAAGATAATGATTCACCTAAATGGGAAATCAACCCTACATAATATATGAAAAGAGTTGTATGGGTCATAAAGCTTGGTTTTTAAGGCATTATTACATGCTAATAATAATTAATTAATGCTAATTAGATATTAGTGTATACATGCACCATTAGTGGTGCTATCTGATTTATGAGTTCGGAATTACATGCTCTTTTCAAATAAAAGATTTCACATAGAAGTCTCTCACTTAAATTTACAAGAGAGATATATAAATTATAAAATTACATCTAATAAGACAACATTAAATTAACTGTTGGAAGATTCAAAGTTGAGTCATTTTAATCACAAGCAACCCAACTCAATCAATAAGCATTTAAAGGCGTTGATTTTTTTTTTCTTTTTTGAAATTTATATACAAAAAAAAAAAAAAATGTAATCTATGTTTGGTAAAGTGCATAATTGGAGGTATGTCAGCTGCGAGTGTTGCTGAGGTGACAAATGAACCAATGCTCTAACATGGCTATATAAAAACGAATTCATAAATGATAAATAATTTGAGAGAGCAGTTTCTTTATTTCTATAAAGGACGAGGTTAAAGAACATATCTATCCAAACAATATATGTATTTTAATTAAATATTCAGTTTTTTTAATGAAAATTTCAATATTATTTCACCAAAAAAATATATATATATATTTATTGGGTTGTCTGGATCTTGGTAACTATTTATCAGAATAAATTGTACTTAGCTTCATTTGAGTTCTGGACTGGCCTGCTAAAGGCCTCAAATTCGTACAATCGCATTCTTATAAGGCCCAGTATAAAGAGAACTTTGTTCTTTTTACCTTTTTTCTTTTTTTACTAGATTTTGTTCATTTTTAGGACAACTCTCTTAAGAAAATGAGACCAATAAATTTCGAGTTTCGAGTTTGATATTTACTTGCCCCTTTTTACTAATTAAAAAAAGATGGTTTGACATGGCTACTTGTTTTGTGAGATTAATTAATATTTTTTTTAACTTAAGTATAATATTAAATAAACCTACGCGGATGTCCCCGCATAAATTCAAACCCGTGATATTTAAGGTTATGAGAAATGTGCTTACCACTGCACCTGGAGATTTATTTCATGCGATGCACATAAATTTTAAGTTATGAGTTATGATCATGACCAAAATATCTCACTCTTTTTCTTTTTAACTTTTATGGATGACACTCCAAACCCGAATCGGACAAAATTATTATAAATAATGTTTATTAACAAAAGTGAGACGACCCTTGAAACAACTTAACCACTTAAGTCCAAATGGACATATAATGTTTTTGTCACCTGTGAAGTTATTTTGATCGAGCTATAATTGAACAATTATTTTGCATTATGCAGTTGGGTTATTATACTCATTCTATGCGTTCATACATGAACCATGACGATAAACATATCATCAAAAGGAATAATAGATGAATGAGTATACTAACTTTCATGTTGAGATTATCTGATAACATATTAGACAATTTTGAGAAGGGTTATAAATAAGATTGTGGTTTTTTACAGGGTGGGTGCATGTGAAGGCCCGCAGGGTCGGTTGATCCCATGGAAATTGTTTTGATAAAATTTTTTATTCGGGAGTTTATATATGAGAGTTGCATTTATTGTTTCATAATTTGAGACCCTGTGATTGATCGATTTTTTTTTTTTTGAAGTATATTTGGAGAGGAACACCCACAACTCTTAACATCTACATCTGCCACAAGTTTTCTAGTTTAATTAGACCCATTTCCCCTATGTAATGCAGCTTCGTTCCCCTCCAAAAAAAAAATTGTGGAAAATAGAGATGTTTGAATCAAAATCTTGAATGGATCTATTATAATACTACATGGCATAAGAAATTTTCTCGATTCGAAAAGAAGTTTATTTTCTATATCGTAGTTAGATAACGAAAGACACACTGTATTCTTCGGCTCTAATAACTGAAAAATAACAAAAGGTAATGATTGCATTCAATGTAGATTTGTTGCATTGTCAATTTGGCCACATGAATATTGAGGGAATGAGAGAGCTATATTTTGTTTAGTCTCTTTCTTTTGAAAAAATTATGAATTTATTTTATGAAAAATAAATGGTTTTTTATGCCTTTTGGAAGTGGCCTTCCATAATAGAAATTAAATCAAATTTGAAAGTTAAGTGTTTGAGATATCCAACAATGATGGAGAATATGAACTCCACACGTTTGAGAAATTGTGTTGCAGATAAAATCATAAAATTCGTATGAAGAAAATTGTGCTACGAAATTGTCAACAAAACAAAGCTACGGAAAATATAAACATGAATTATGACATTGACGTGTAGACCTAGGAAGATGCAATCAATAGTTGTGCATTCATGATCAACAGAAATCTCTCAAAAACCTTCGAAAATAACATGCTTAGAGGCTTCTGAAAAATTAAATTTGTTATATTTTCGATTTTTTTGGTTATGCTACATATATTTCTTATTGAATCTGTTGTTATGAGCATATTGAATTCCTAATTTCTTTTAAATGTAAGTTCAGTCGTTATGATCATGAATTTAATTATAAATTTTGGGATGAGAAGATTTGAGAAATTATTCGTAATTGATATATAATTTCGACCAACAAATCTCGTACAAAGTCATATTTAGTTAACAAATCTCGTATAAAGTCATATTTAGTTAATGAATCATAAGTATATATTATTATTTGAATATAATAATGTAATATTCAATATTTAGATCCTTTCTAATTAGCCAAAATTTGACAAAGTAAATAAGAAGATGATATGGGAAATACTTTTCCCACCACATATCAAGGCGACATTTTTTTTTCAATCTAAATAAATAAATAAATGAAATAACGTGGAATCCAGTATTGTTTAACTACTTTTACCCCTTAAAAGCTTTCGATATTAAATAAGTATACAAATGACCACGTTTCGATATAATATTATTGGACAATTAGGGTCATTTTATTTTGAGGTTTGGTTAATTAGGGTATTTTATATCCTTATTTGAAAAGTAAGATATTCATTTCATTATGATACTTTATTTTTCGTCAATGACGATATTATAACGGTATCACGTCATATGTTAAATTACACGTTGACACCAACGTGTCCGCTAATTGTGTAATTTTTAAATTTTTTTAATATTCGAAACCAAATGACGTCGTTTTGAATGAGAAGAACAAAAAGGGTAGAGTGCAGTAGTAAGTACCTTTCCCATGACCTTAAAGGTCAATGACTCGAGTTTATATAGGGACATCAG
>AYJT01035107.1:0-12277 GCA_001278415.1 Ocimum tenuiflorum | reverse complement strand
GAGATATTTGAGATTTGAGAGAGAAATGAAGATTGAGAGGGTATTTATAGTTAAAAATTAGGAAAAAAAAATGTTTGTTACCGTTGGAACCGCCGGTTCCGGTTCGGAACCGTGGAACCAGCGATTCCACGGTGACGTGGCGTCGTATGATTGGCCAACGGCTGCAAACGGCTTTATTTTTGACCGTTGGAACCGGCGGTTCCATCGAATTTTTTTTAAGGAACCGCCGGTTAGAACCGACGGTTCCACGGTTCCAATTTTCAGGAACCGAAACCGGACCGGGCAAAAATGCCCACGGTTCTGGTTCCGATTCCGATTCCGGTCCAATTCCGCTGGTTCTGGTTCCAAATGAACACCACTAGAGAATGGGAAAAAGGTGGCGCATATTTAGATTTTTAAAAGTTGAAAATGATTAGGGCATTTTTTAGTTAAATAATTTTGATTATAGCTTTTTTTACATGGACGCCCAACCCAATCCCAAGGCAATAATTAAGGCGTTATTAATTAAATAATTTTGATTGAAATTTCATTATTATTTTTTAAATATGTAATATATATGTTTAACAATATTAATGAAATAATTTAAAATATTAAAACTAAGTATTACTATGCATATTAAATTTTATTTAATACAAAAAATTAAATTAAGTAAGATGAATCAATTCTCTAGATTTTCTTTCTAAAAAAAAAATCTCTACATTTTCCGAATTTAAGGAGATCTAACAATGGACATTTAAAGAGGATAGTCTTCAATGAATTGAATCAATTCTTCAGATTTTCTAGATGAATATCTGATCCAACCGTAGATAATTATAGGAAATTTTAACCAGTGGTCAAGATCCATTTTTTAAAATTGTGGATAAGTTGCAAATCTAACAGTTTACATTTAAAAAGAATTTCAACCGGTGATTATTTTATTTTGTATGAAATAAATTGTTGTTTTAGTTTGTATGAAAATCTATTCATGGTTTTATAAAATCATTTATTTAAGATAAATTATAATTGCGACTGATTTTTACTAAACTTTTTATACTAAATGTTAATATTTATTATATTAAATGAATATTATGGATAGTAAGTAAATCAAAATAAAATATTCTATTGGAGAGAGAAATATAGAGTTGATCGTTGGATATGGAAAGTGAAAAACTGTAAATCTGATTATAAAATAAAGTAGAGTCAATTGTATCGTAGTTTGTTGCTGAAAATAGAGGGAAATGTAGAGTTGACAGTCGGAGATGATACGAAATACGGACTTTTTATTTTTATTTATTTATTTTAAGATGTGAGGTTGCGATTGGCGAATAGAACTTAGAAGGCCCGCCAAAATCGAAAAAGTAATTCGAAAAGGAAACGGAATGCCCAATTCAGATTCCGATTGGGATCATCCCCTCACCGATGAAGATCTCCGCGCCATCGACTTCGCGATTTCTTCCGCTCCACCGCCGAAGCGCCACCGGCTCAGTTGCCGCCACGACGGCGAAATCACCGGTGCCTCCATCGATTCTTCGCCAAAATCGCGGCGGCGGTTGCCCAGCTCTCTCTTCGTCTTCCAACAGCAGCAGCAGCGGAATGCCAATGCTTCGACCAGTCCGTTTTCACCTTGCTCCAATCGCTGCTATTATGGCAGAAATAGTCCTCAGTTTTCCCCTTTTCAAGGTAAATTGTGGACTGTTTTATCATTTCAATACCTGCTGTTGATATCGTCCCAAAGTTGCTTCTATTTTATCTGGAGCGATGTTGTGATTGTGTCTAGTGTTTGAAATTGAAGTTCATACCTCTGAGATCAGGGATTAAGCTGTCAATTTCGGTGGCTGATATTATAAACTCAATATATGTTTTCGCATCTTATTCAAGTATAGATAACATTGCACGGACTCTGTTATACATTGAGATATCTGTTAGACTATTACAATAGTGTGGCTTATGCATTGGTTAGATGACAGCAAAGTTTAGTGCTAAATGTATGTTCTTGCTTAATTCAATTTCTTACAGAGACTGGCTGTCATGCATTTAGTTGTATAATGAAAAGTTATCTAGTGAAAAAACCCTAAAAGAACTTGAAATTGAAAATAATCAAGATTTGTGCTAACTTGCTGTCATTGTAGAATTAAATATGCTGGTCATCAGCTTCTTTTTCCTCGAGAAATGACAATCTTGTTTTTTATTGTCGTGTTCAGAGTTAAAATTTGGGGGTCGCATAGTATACAGCAGAACTATAGAAGAGGTAGAACGAGCTGCACAGGAGCTTCTAGAATTCGCAGAAGCTAAGAAAAGAAACGAGGGCCAGTGCATCCTTGGTCTGGATATTGAGTGGAGACCCACATTCAGAAGAGGTTGATTCTATAAATAACACTGATATGAAAACTTAGAGTTACTGATTTGCATAATCATGTGAGAATTGAGATCAAGGTGTTGAACCGAAAACTGCATCCAAGACGTAGTAACTTGAAATTTTCATGATATCCATTTTTCAATTGTAACAAGTTATTATCATAAGCAATAATCTACAACCAACCAGGTCATACCACAAAAAGTCTTCATTGGAATTGACCATGGCAGGTGGAGTACTAGTATCTCATGTAGTTTTGATACATTTGTATACTTCTCTGTACATCATAAATTTTGGTAAAAACGCTACTCGATATTAATATTTTATTAAGCATTTCAGGGAACAAAGGAATAGATAGAAAAAAAGTATATTCTATTTGCCAATTTATCATTGTTTATATAATATACAAATTTATTTTCATTGGCAGACATATTGCTCTTACATCTCATCATAGTTTCTACAAGTTGCCATCTCCCAGATCCTGCGTCTATATCACGCTGCATCTTTAATTCTTAGGTCTGGCCTCTGTGCATCATGATATAAAAGCGGAACCAGAGAGCCAGTGTTAGGCACATTTGAGAATCGACAACTTTTAGGATATCAGTAGTGCATCTTTAGAAGATAAATCAATGGTCCAGATGTTGGATTTTTTTCAACTAGTTCGTTCGATGGGAGATTTGCTTGTGAGTATGAAGGAAAATTTTTGTGTTTGCAGGAGTTCCTCATGGCAAGGCTGCAGTTATGCAGATATGTGGTGATAACAGTTGTTGCCATGTGTTGCACATAATTCATTCTGGAATACCAAAAACGTTGCGAAGCCTTCTTGAGGACAACACTTCTTTAAAGGTGGTGCCTTGCATATTAAGTATCGAAAACATTATTTGAAAGTTTGGTTGAATGGTTGAACCTATTATTTTTTTGTGGTCTTAGACAATCTTCATCATCTGATCTACTCAATAGTCTGCTTCATACATGCATAGGTGGGTGTCTGCATTGCTAATGATGCAGCAAAGATCTTGAACGACTATGATGTATCAATCAACACTTTGCGAGAAATTTCTGATAAAGCGAATCAAAAGCTTGGTGGAGACAAGAAGTGGAGTCTATCATCTTTAGCTGAAACACTGATTTGCAAACAGGTACTTGAGCAATAATTATGTAAACTTTTCATTTGAGCAATTTTTGGTTATATAATCTTACAACTTTTTGATTATATTCCATAACGAGGAACATGTCCTGATGTGTTCTCATTTCAAATAAAAGCTCTAGTAGAATATGACTCGATTAAAGTTTTTATAAACTTGGTCACTGAATATCAAAATAAATGTACAAGAAGCATGTTAATTTCTTTGCAAACAGTAAACATTAAATTGAAATGGGACATTAAGGAAGGACATTGGCAAATAAGTAAAAGAAACAAGATCTTAGCTGCATACAATCACAAATGATCAAGGTCTCGATTTAAAACTGGTATAAGATTGTAGCAGTTGCATGAACTGAACTTGCATATACGTGTTCTTATGTGATTCCAAATATGTTTGTAGATTAGTATTAATAATCTAAGATCAAGAGGTAAATTCTGACCCAACATCAACATTGCTCCTTTGTCTAAAATTAACTGGAGATAAGGGTGCAAGTATACAACTCAATGGGAAGACTGTCAGCAGATATAATAAATTTTAATTATGTAGCTAATCACAATGGTTAGACCTCTGTGGGTTAAAACTATGCCGTGTGAGCACATAGAACACGTAAAAGAACCATAATTACAACCTTTTATATTACTAACCTTGACTTCACTCTTCCTATGTTTCGAGGCCCTTTGCATTGTAACGTTAGATATCAGAACTCATAATGCATTCGAACCTTTACCTGTTCAAAATCTGGTGGTCTGACTTTTAGCTGCATCTCGTGTCTGATTCTGGTACTTATGCAATTGGGACTAAACAAAATATGTACAGTAGCTATGTGATATTTTGATGTTCTGAGAGGTCAATACTGCCATATACTTTAGCACATGAGAAATTTTGATCTTGCATGCTCCTTTTTATAATTTTAGAGGCATATTACTCCCATTTTGCTTACATATCATCTAACAGATGGTTTTGGAGGACAGCATTTGCTGTCATGAAAATAATACGACGAGTATAGACAAAGATCGACATTCATCTGCACTTGAAACACCTAATTTGCTAATACTTGAATGAATTCACTGCAGTTTTCGTAACTCATTTGCCCTGTGTTTGCTCATAAGTCACAACTTCAATCAATTCTGACTGGTCTGATTGTTTCTCGTAGCTCCCCAAACCAAAATTAATCAGACTAGGAAATTGGGAAGTTGATGCTTTATCAAATGAGCAATTAAAATATGCTGCTACTGATGCATATGTCTCATGGTACCTTTATCAGGTATATTATTAGCCTCAATTTCCTTTAGTTTTCTTCCCTTTTTTTGGCTTTCTGATATTTTAGTAATGTTTATGTTTTGTTTCTATTTTTATATATTCTTGTAGCGCTCTTTTTAAGAAATCTAAATGGAAGCATCTTTCTCCTTATTTCAGGTTCTGAATAACTATCCAGATCCTGTGGTAAATGAAGCAACGGAAACGGATGTCAAACTCGCATAAACAACTTCATTCTATCATACATTGACTAAACATGATTCTGCTCCAGATATGTGCTATTTGTCTTGCATTCACTGTCCTTAAAAGATGAACCCTCCCCTTCTAAGATGTGTCTGTCAATTCTGAAAAAAAAAAAGTATAGTTCTTGTCCTAGCTCCTCTTTCTGTTGCTCTGTAGCTATCCCCATTTTAGTTGTGGGATAACAGTCAGTGATTCTTATGGAGCTGGGCTTCTTGATGTACGATACTGGCTTATATGACTCTCATGACATTATTGGGGATTTATTTATTTTAGCCTACCACAAGTTTTGTTGCAATTCTGGTGGTAAATTATGCATTTAACTGTAGGAAGAAAATATTGTCAACTGTTCTGTAAAATTATGAGAAAATTACATATTGATGGTTCACTTTTGCAACTGTTAACAATTGTGTCCCTACTTTTCATTTCTAACAAATTATGTCCCTACTTTTCATTACTAACAATTTACGTCCGACCTTTGGAAATTTAATAGTTGTTTCTGAGGCTATGATTCCAGTACTTCAGTCTATCTGGAGTTTCAAAATCTCAATAATGAAATGACGTTGTTTTGATATCTTGCCCTCTATATCAAAATAATGTCATATCATTTCGCATAGTCCAAATTGCCCAAAGAGACTTTTGGGGTACTGAAATATGACCTTGAGATACTATTGTTTAAATCTCCAAGAGTTGCACATCAAATTGTTACAAGCTTTAAGTCAGGACACAATTGTTAAAAATCGTAAAGTGAGACATCAAAATTTAACTTCTCCTAGAATTATATACATGAAGGGAAGAGCTTGTATTATGTCTGGAAAATCTTCTGATTTGGTTTCAGGATTTGTATCTCGAAGAACTTGTACAGTAGAAGATCTATGCTTTGTATCTATGTTCTTGGAGTTATTATATTGGCATCATAGGCTGGAAACCGAACCACCACCTATGTGGACATGTTCTTGCATATGGATCAGATATCAGATGAAGTCTGCTTACAGAGCTGATACAAAGTAAGTTGCAATCTTCCTAAATATAGCTATTCACTTATAGGCTTGATTTGCAGGACAAAGAGCGTGTTTGAATGTGTCAAAAGTGGTTGGAGGAGATTTAATTACCTTGAGGTTATGGACCTACGGGCTTTGCTTGCCACTTCAAGGTATTATGGTTTTTTATTTATATCTCTCTTCTATTCTTTCTTTGGACATGATTAATATTAAGTTGAGGCTTTTCTGTATTTCTTATATGGGACACTCTCAATGCTCTTTCATTTAAGATATCTTTTTACATGAAAAACATGAAAAAAAACTTATTTTGCGTGTATATACAAATCTTTTAATCACATTTAACTCTAAAGAAATTACTGCAACAAATAACAACTAATTGAGATATGGTGGACACTCATTTGTAAAGACTCTAATCAAAGTTCTAGGTTCCAATCTCCACTAGCACCTCCCCAAACTCAGTAAAAAAAAAAAAATCTAATTGAAATACTATAGACTCTAATTGGATGCAAAAATCCAATTGAGATTAAAACCTTAAATGAATAATTTTTTCATATTTTTCAAAATAGAAAAGTTAAAGAGATGTAGCTTATGTTATAGAGAATGAAAAGAGCTTTAGTTTGATATAGTATTAAATAATTTGGATATATATGATACAATTATGATTATCTAAAACTTGATTTAACATTATTTTCATTTAGTGTAATTGGTTATGATTTTTAGACCTTTTTAATTCGTTAGACGGTCTATTACAAGTTTTTGTCTTTTGTTTCCACGTTCTTATCTTGCCATATTTGCTTCTATCAATCATCATCTACTTTTGTAAGTCGTCCATAAAACTAAGCTCCACTAGCTAAATTTGCGACTTCATATCGTAATATCTCTTGCTAAAGTTCATAAACTTTTGTGTCGGATGTAAAAAGAAACCACCTTGAATAACAAAAGTTGGATGATAAAATTACTCTCCCGAGTCATCACGTGTTAGTTAATGCTGCTGACAGTAGTGGTACTTCAATCATTCATTTGTGAGAAAGCTGCCCCTGTTGTACCTTTTGTTATTTTGACAAACGTGTGTATCTATCAACAAATAGTTCTATCCATTGAGGAATAGACTTATATTTAGGTTTTCCAATTGAAGATTAAGGTCCACCAGCTATTATGCGTCCACTGAGAATTAATGAATTGGGTTTCATGTTGAAGAGTAGTTTTATGCAGGACCTTACCTGTTAAGAAGTGGGTGTATTGTTGGGAGTTAAATTTCAGCATGAGGAATTCTATTTCATCTACGTGGGTAGTGTTGTATTCACTTGCATTACGGGATTTACATGTACATAGAATTTTCTGTTTCTGCATCGAAAATATGGTTTTCCCGCTATGCGCTATTAGTTGAAAACATGTTGCAGTATATTTAGGTGTTTCGGTTGAGATCCTCTGTTACACATAGTGTTACAAATTATGCTACATCTCCATTAATTGGTACACGTGTCAATCATCCGGGCAGTATAATACAATGTGTAATAAGAGATCTCAACCATGGGTTTTCCCCTTTAATATTGTATTGAATATGTTGTCATTGTCGAAAAGTTATGATTCTACAATGGTTAGAATACCTAAGTGCTCATGGCACGAATCTAGTTGTGGGAGTTCTTTATAGGCTAATTCTACGAAAGATAGAATTGAAAATTGACTATGAACTTTAGAAAAAATTTCATTGATCGTAAAGAAATGAAGGTAGGTATGGTAACATTGTGTTTTTGAGGGAGCATGTGTGCCTCCGTAAAACTTTTCCCCTTTCCCCCATGTATAACGTGGGATAAATCCTATGCTATTCTAAAATCCCGGATTCTAGCATTTCTGGTTTCTAACGGTCTTTCCCGATCGTTTGCTCAAGCCGCTACGAGCAGTTGCAATATCGTTTGCTCAACTTTACTTCTTATCTCCTCGAGATCATTTTCAATTTACTTCTAACCTTATTTTAAGGCTCCGTTTGATTCTTTCCCCGAAAAGTGCACTTCACATTTTCAAAAAGTAATTCTCTTCAAAATAAATTTAAAATATTCTCTACTTTTTCTCTTTTTTTAACTAAAAAAAATGTAAACAAGTGATTTTTCTTGACTTTTCTAGGATACTTTATTTTTTCAATATACAAATCAAATGGAGTCTAAGTGAAATTAAACTGGCACCGACTTTGAACTCGTGGTTCCAAACCGGAACCATGTTTGTTGAACTTGAAATCGGCCGTGACCACCACTGTTTACACTTAATGTAGGATCTTGGTGCGTAGATAATGTTTAAATCTATGGAACCAATAAAGGAAATGAAGTAATGCTTGTGGGTCCACTAAGTATGGGAATAGTGCCTACTTGATGCAATGTATGGGATTTATTCACACACTTCTGTTCCCTGCCACCGCAGGTAATACCTCTAAATTCGAACACGAAAAAGAAAAATAAAAAAAATTCTTAGGCCCCAGCTCTTAAATCCATTGGGAAGTTATACTTTAAAAGCTGTCAAATTCACGTGAACCCAAAATCAGTACATCAGTTGACTGTTGGAGTATAATAAGATCGAGTAAAATCTTCTGTACCAAAAAAAATATAGTTTCATTTTATTTTAGTTCAAAAAAAATTATTTTTGATTCTATCTTTTTTATTTTGACCCGTCGACAAATTTTTATTCAAAATTTTTTTTGTACTTTTAATCTAAAAGTTATTTTGACATTTTTATTATAATTTTATACATTGCTTATGAACAATATGAACCATATATAATAAAAAAATATGAGCAAATGAACACTTTAATTCATATTGGTGACTTATTAATTTTTGAGACCAAAAATAAATTTTTGAAATAAAAAATGAAACGAAATAATATTCTGCCTGTAGAATTGTAAATGCAATTTACTAATACTTGTATCCTAAGCACAAAATTACCTTAAATCAAGTTAGGAGTCATGAATCATGTATCAATTTGTGTGCAAAACTAAACTTTTATACTCATGATAATGCCAAGTCATTTGTAGGCACTATTCATGTGTTTGTAGTTGGTGGGAGGGAATTGTTTTTAA
This sequence comes from Ocimum tenuiflorum, assembly GCA_001278415.1. Lineage (NCBI taxonomy): Eukaryota > Viridiplantae > Streptophyta > Magnoliopsida > Lamiales > Lamiaceae > Ocimum > Ocimum tenuiflorum. Next base: position 3,238 of record AYJT01035107.1, on the reverse strand, counting down.
TGGGTATTAAAAATGTTCGATTCCATTTTCATGCCACTCTTTGCACTTCTCTATTATGCGAAACACTGTGAGTAAGTCTGTTTGACTCTTTTTAATTTATTTTTTTTTATTTCACTGTTTCTGTTCCTATATCACATATTCAAGCACATATATTCTTTATAGTGGGATCGTTATTTAATATTCAAACTAAATCATAAATAATGATTCTGGTGAACCAAAAGCATAGTAGAGAAACTAGAAAAACACTATTTATAAATATATTCTAAATAGCTTCATATTATAAGGTGGTGGTAAAATCTTGACGTTTGATTTATTGGCCACTATGTCACTCTTACATCATATTTTCTTTAAGTTTGGATCTTTCAGTATAGTATTGTATTTTATTTTTTTCTAAATTTCAAATATAAATTAATGACACATGTAAATCTATTAATTCAAGAAAGAAAATTTTCACAATCCTTCCAATGAATTGCAAATGAAAAAGGAATGATTTTACATGTGTCATTCATCATTATTTACGATGAAAGACAAAAAAGAAAATTGTAATGGTAGATCTAAATTGCTATAATTCAAATATGAATTGATGACACATGTAAATCAATTACTTCAACAAAGAAATCTTTCACAATCCTTCCGATCATTTGTAGATGAAAAATATAATTATTTTACATATGTCGTTTATCTGTATTTATGATAAAAGACAAATATCATTCATCTGTATTTACGATAAAAAGACAAAAAAGTAAAGAATTGTAGTGGGAGATATGACTAGCTTCCCTAAACAAAGAAAACCATTTATTAATCTACAATGTATTAAATGAGTGAAATGTGGATTCCCCAACTTTGATATTTTGTCTTTGCAAGTGTTTGATTGTAGGGCATGTGCCCAATGACCAAATGCCCTTGTATATGTGGATATTGAGTTGTGGGGTGTCTCAAAATTGAAAAGTTGATAGGAAAATTGGGTGAGAGATAAGGCCATGTGAGTGGGGCCCTTTTGAATGAAATGAAAGTCTTATTCAATCATGATCTAAATACTTAAGGTGGCCATGTGGGAGTGGGGGTATGGTATGGGATTCCCATTGGCAATTTGGACACAAAAATTATGACATTTATAATCAATAAAACTAAGTTGATTACATATGATATGATGGACCTTTTTTCATCCCATGTTGCTGCACAACAAATTCCATTCCCATTGCTCATTACTTTTAATAACTTATATTCCATATTATTTAGATACCTATGTATCTATCTAATTTGGATTTATGTCGATTTAGAATTTAAAAGTTACTTAATTAGTTGATATAATACCTCAAAAAAATAAGATTATTGATTCGAAATTTAAACATTTGAAATTGTCAGTCCATAAATCTTATTTTGACTTTTATTTATTTTATACTATTTTTAACTATAATGATCTCCATTAATTATCTATTTGATTTAATAAAGAACTCTATTAGGAATGACTTTTTAGAAAAGAATTGATTTATTTTGTTCTAGAGATTGGCAACTTCAACTCGACTTCCTTGGTCATAGATTGCCAATATAATCTTCTGGAGTGAGATTGATAATATATATTGTCTTTGAAATTAAATATACAATATTACAATAAATTTTACTTTAATATTCTTAGATGAACTCGAACTTTTGACTTTTAAAATCATAAAAAAATGTGTTTATTCAGTTTCAACTTGAAGTGGTAGACAATTAATAGTATTTTTATTTTATTTTAAACATGAGAACCATATAGCCATGAGATTCAACAAGTTAATGCTTCATAGCTAAGTCTTTCTTTTTTCAACCGGGATACAAATAAATCATTAAATTCGTAACAGAAAAAATGTGCCTTGAAAAAATTTGATAATTTCTTGATCCTTATCGTATTCAACAAATTGGATCAGAACCATGCGATGTTCGTGTGCGTAATCGTATCTAAGCTTAATAGATACAATTTGTATTTGGACCAAGCATTTCGTTAACAAATAACACATGAATTAATGGATTAGATCATTAATAAATAAAATGATAATGATCTGATTCGAACAAGATATAAACCGAAGTTTCGAGTTCATTCACATTTTACTAAAACTTGATCAAATTTGTGAGTCTTGATGTATTGGATAGAAAAGATGGAACTTAATTCTATAACAAAACGAATCATACTCAAGCAACACAATGCTCGATTCAATTGATTTTACCTCTCTGAAAATAGGTTTCGTTTCTAGAGACATAATTGCAAGAATGACCACATGAAAGATTTGATTCGAGCCTTAAAAGTCTTCACCTTTGCAGCGTAAAAAATGCCTTTTTGAGATTCTCGTTTGGAATTTAAACATCATTCTTTTGAAATAGAGATACTTATGGTAAATTTAATCCAAATCAATTTTTTTTATTAAATTTACAAGCCACGACACAAAGCTTTTTATATGTGTATACACACAATTAATTCGTAAAGAATTTTAAGTTAAGCGAATATGATAATTATGTTTAGATTATAATATTTGCTCTAACGAATAATGATCCCAAATGTGTTCATATCATATATGAAAAACAAATTGCAATAATTCTGAAAAGTCTAGCCACTAAACATGCTTTCAATACGAAGCATTTTAAACGGTGGTTTTAACCAAGAATTTTGAATTGTAGATATGCGATTTATAAATAAAGAAACAAATATATAATGAGAATATAATTATATGCATATATCTTAGAGTAGATCAGCCACTGATTTTAAAGTATAACACTTATAATATCTCCCTCATTTTCCAATATATAGCTTGATGAAATTCGAATAAAATAATTAAAAATATACGACAAAAAGTGTGTGACCGACTAACAAGTTCATAACTAGAGAGCCTCGGAACCAAACACTATGAACTTTAGCCCAAAAAAGAATATAATTGAACTTGTTAAGTATGCTTCATAATCTAAAAATCTACCTAATTAAATACTATATTTTAAACTAACAAAGTAAGTAAGCAGGGCGAATATCAAATTACAAGATACTTGTCTACCACCTTTTTCATGATCTTACAGATTAAGATTCGAATTTATGTGAAAATATTAGAGTGAGTTTTATTGTGATATTATACTTAATTTTTAAAAAATTACGGTATGTTTGATTTGAGTTGGAAGACTTCGATCAAAGATTTTTTTGGGTTATTTGAAATAGAAAAATATTGGGTTGCTTTCTAAACTAGATAGATAGCTACAACGAACGTCAAATTGGGGTCAG
>AYJT01035105.1:0-13200 GCA_001278415.1 Ocimum tenuiflorum | reverse complement strand
TTTATAGTTTGAACATAACATTTTATAAGTGGACTAGATAGACCATGTAATTTGATTAGAGACTACTTTATATTCAGGCTACTGGAATCTGTCGTCGACATTAGGGGTTGTTGCATGTGAGGACCTGTGCGGTGGGCCAACCCAGAGACGATTAAATTTTTCTTTAATAATATTCAATCAATAGTCCATTTATAAGAGTTGAAGCTATAGCCTATAATTTGAGTTTCCACGATCTATTAAAAATTTTTAATGGAATATTTGGACGGGAGTTCCACGATTCTCAAACTCTGCATTCGTTATTGGTCGATGCTATGACCAAATAGAAGTTTCCTCGGGTATATTTGATCTGTACTATATTTTGAGTCTTCACAGTAGATTACAAATTTTTCTAGCAAGTGTATTTGGCCAGGAGCTTAAACCTCAACTTCGGATCGCCACTTTAACTAATTAAACTGCGACGGTAATTTTCAATACGATATAAAAATATTTATTATTAAAATCACGCATATATAAAAATAGACTCCACACTATTTTTATGATTATATCATACTGTTTATTAATCTTTCTTTATTTTTTCTTTGGTAAGAAGCAATCAGTTCAAAATATTTTAGTACGTCTCATGATTTAGTTATGGCAGGTTTCTTCCAGCTATCATTAAATTTGAAAAATAATCGTACGCCTCGAGCTACTAATTATATTGTCTCTAGAATTAAAATGTAAAATACTCAACCTAGCTGAATTAAAGTTCTGAAAATAAAGTGAACTCAAGAAATTAAGATTTAAGAAAAAAAAAAAAACTAATGATGGTATAGTATGCGAAATTTATATCATGCCACAACCTCCCGAGGAAATCCGATTCACCGGGACACAACCAAAACATTGATCACATGCAACATTCATCAATACTTTGAAGAATTCGTACTTGAAAGGAGACCTTTCAATTCATTGAAACAAGATAACCATAACATCCATGTTGGAAATACATTAGATTATAGAATAGATCGTTTTACATTAACCAAAAACATAATATACATACCAGTTTAGGTTATCAGAGTTATAAAAGTAGCAACATATAGACATAGCTGGGTTTCAATATGAGGATATGAAACCTTGAGCCTTATTTAGTACTTAGTGTCTACGGCACGACACCTTCATCTCTATTCGCTGCTCAAACTATACATTTAAAATACATGTAGGGGTTGAGTACATTGTTACACTCAGTGGATAGATGCTCGAAAACATGCATACATAAGTGCATATGTCATGCCATGCATATGTGTCAAATAAAGGGTTTTTTATTTGAAATCAAACCTTACGCGCACAGAACCTTTATAGAGCTTCGTGAGGCATTTTCCATGCACATCTTCAGCAAAAATGTCTAGTCTATCTGTTTGGAATAAATTAGGAAGTACATCTCTTTCACTGGTCGTCATCATAGGTAGAGTATGTCATTTCGTGTGAGCATTTGTAGTGTGCTAACCTAGGGGACTTAGAATTCCACTAACACCATCATCAACCCATTTGGCCACTCACACATCGTGGCTCCATAATTAATCCAGTGGCTGCTACGAACGTCACTCACTTCAATTCATCAATTGACCATTACAAACATGACTTATGTCATTATGTATAATATGGCAGATAGATATTCTCAAACAGTTACAACCATGACAATCATTAGGAAAAAAACATTTACATAATTCATTTTACAAAGCAGAGCTTGACGCTTGAAATCATACTTTATTTTTAGTTTAGAAAGCCCACCTGTGCGTTCAGGCTGATTCATCTTGCTGATCCTTATTGTCTTAACCTTCTCAGTATTCGTTCCCTTCAGAAGATATTATGATTCAATTGATACGCAGATTTGATAATAACATATGCATAATGAACATATTACTATGATTAGTTTTCTAGACTTTTGCTTAGGAAAGCTCAAGTTGTTATCTATTTGTGTGTGTCAAAATACGGAAGACTTTAACTCAATGGCTCTTATTACGAGTATTTTCTAGGAATTTAAGGTTTGGTTGTTATTTATATCACTACTGAGTTTACACTCAGATATTATTGTACTTCGGACCATCTATTGGGGACATTGGATATGATGTGTTTTCTCGGAATAAGGCATAAGCACGATTTAATGAATTCAAATGATACCAGTTATCGTATGTTGAGTGAGATTATTGTGTAGGTAGCCTATGTATACTATATTTCACGATTATATGAGGTTGGGAAGGACCCGAATAATGAATACGATCAAGAACAATTGAAAACACCACAAACAACCTCCTTGTCGACTGACTCTCATACTAGTTGGTCAATTGGTGTGTTAGACTTGATGGTTTCGGGTCCTCTTCAGAGTAGGTCACGATCCAAACTTGAGATGACTAAAAAAAATAATCGATGGATTTGGAAAAACGGGCAACTGAATTAGGTTTCTCGGTCCATCAGAGTTGGGCGATTGGACTCAAAGGAACTCGGTTAGACATGCGAATCGCCCGTCGGTTGGGTGACTCTAGCATCTTGATAGAGAAAAATGAGATTTTTGTACATATTCGATGTAGTCTCAGCCAATCTCACTTCTAACCCTAAATCCAACCCATAAAACCATGTTTTAGGATATAGGGAATATAAACAAACATATTTTAACATTTTTAAACAGTTGGATCACGAAATCAAACAAGATCAAAATTTAAAAAGTGAACGGTACCATCTGGTATTAGCACGTTATCACACCGGATCTGCTTCTATTTTACCCAACAAACCACATACATGAGGGTTATAATCATGTTGAGAAATAGGGAAGAAAACTTCAAATTTCAATCGAATTTCGCAACAAAACTTCATAGCATGGTTCTCATTACCATTTCCAACAAATCCATGGTATTATAATTGACATGCATGGTGTGTTCAACGTAAAATTATCACGATCAAAGCCCCAAATAACGAGATGCTTTAAATGATAATTTAAGCATTTTCACAGCGTTTTCTCTACTTAAATCTTGTATGAAATGCCCCGAATCTTTCAAATGATTTCTCAAGTCATTTTTCTCTATTTATTAGATTGTTTCGTGTCAAGTTTACGAATTTTGCAATAAAATAGAGTAATATCCTGTTAAATAATATAATTAATTTAACAAATGATAAAATTGGCCCAAAATAAATAATTATTTATTTATTTCAATAGAATATTCGAGTACGAAATTTTAGTCATTACAATTTATGTGCTTTAAATTAAGACTAACCACTCGCTGATTAATTACATGTAACCAGACCAAAAAGATTTAATTATTACACAAAATAGAAAATCTTCCAACAAAATTATGGTTCTCGTTGATTAACGGGGTAAAACATACTCTTAATTAAGAAAGATTTATCATAATTTATCTCCATTAATTAAGTACACATTTTATTCATTTGATCAGTGTAAACTATCGTGTAACGAGGGATCAAATCTGATTAACCTAGAATTACTGACATATATATGCCCTTCAAAAAAAAATTACTAACATATGGAAAAAAAAAACGAAAATGAAGGCTCAATCAATCAACATCCGATTTATTTCCCAAGTTGTAATAAATGTAAAGTTTATCATTCAATCGTGTGGAATTTGTACCATGTAAATAAATTCAAATGGTACTTGTAGTTGGACTTTGTAAATTTGGATGTGTAACATCGGAAAAAAAAAAAAAAACCCTCAAATCAATGCTGATGTTGGCATGCATATTAAAGGAAACATTAGAGCCCACATTTTGTCCCATATTGATTAATTTTCCAACTAAAACACTTGAATCAAACAATTTCTAATAAATTTAAATTAGCTTTAAGAATAGACTCAATATGATATAATAATATAATTCTATTGTTTATGAGATGGCTCATGTCTTGGTTCAAATCCTATTTGTAATCCTTATACCGGTTAAATGTCATGTTACTTTTTAATTCAAAGTGTTTGTTTATTCAAAAAAAATAAAATAAAATAAAATCTGAAGTAGCTTCAATATAAGAATAAACACAATGCAATTCAAAGTTAACTAAATTGTTGAAGCTCAAGTATAGCTCGTTTTGTTAATAAAGTCAAACAAACTTTTATCGAGTTGACATTTAAACAGCTTACGAGTAGATTTGTTCGTTTAGAACCCTTACTAATTGCATCAGAGACACATAATTCACTCAAAAGACTTGAAGATCAATTTGTTATAAGTCATCGTATTTATTATATTGGATCACTATCATGTCGATCCAAAAAGTTGTATTATTGTTGTGTTCGTATTAGTCAGTGGACTTAATGGGTCGGTTTCATATTCGTGTCGGTACTCCTTCCCCACCCCAAATAAAATCAGCTACACATTAGTACTTATCATTGTTAACGCATCGATACGATAAAGGTTCGATATAAGTACTAATTAACATCACTGCACTTGAAATCGAGCTTAAAATTGGGAGGTTATGAATTTTGAAATTCCACTAATATTGAGTGCACATTTGGATATTTAAAAAGAAGAAACAAGAAGAATAACACACTTTTATATATGTCAAAATGCAAAACCAAAAGTAGTACTTTTGTTGAGAATACAACTGGTACGCATAATCATTTATAATAAGGAAACTTTATACATGATTTTGAGACACATTTATTATACATCAAGAAGAATTATCGACACGCCTTTAATAATGGGCGAGACTAGTAGTTTTTTTTTCAAGATTACTTAAACGTTCAAATAACGTCATCAACGATTTTATGGCTCCTCAGAAACATAGAACGAAAAACCGGACCGAAGATCGAATCGGTGAGGTTACTGGTTCACTGATCGGACCACTGGTTCACTATTTATCAATATAATATTTATTTCACACGACCTTATGTAAAATATTAAGGATTTCTACCACCATATAATAATTTGTGTCAAAATATATCACGTTAAGTAAATTATTCATTTAATTAATCTATTATATTGCATATAATTAATTATATATATATATATATTAATATCCATTTCAATATTTCAAATTATCAATTAATTAAATAAATTAAAACTTGAATTTATAGTAAGTAAATTATTTTGAAAAAACCGGCCGGTTCAACAAAAATCCAGCCGATTCAACCGATTCGCACCGGTTCAATTACTTGGCCGATCTTTTAAGTGAATCGAATCACTAAACCTGCCAGTTCACGGTTTTTCCGGTCCAACCGGTGAACCGGATCGGTTTTTTATTCTATGCTCAGAAGAAAAAGATGGATCATCGACACCTTTCGGCCAGTGAAGAACTTAAACCTCTAATCTATTATAAGAAATTAGGGTTAAATTTAGCTAAAAAATAATAATAATAATTTTATGACATAAAACAATATTATGTCATGTCCGAATTACTTTAACATCTTTTTATAATTGAATATTTTCATAAAAATGATTGCTACCCTACTCTCAATTCAAGCATGATTTTTCTTTCGCTTCCGAGTTTAATTTTCATTTTATCGAATTTCTCATATCGAATTATTATCATATTTTCGTTGTTTGTATCGATTAAAAGAGTTTTCGTGCTGCTTTCATGTGAAAACACCTTAATAGACTTTTATGTTTTCATTAAGGAACAACTTTAATAGATCACATGCAGATTTAGTCTTTTCCAATTGTATTCTTAGTAAAATGAAATAGCAGTTCCTTCGTGGACATCCCAATTATGGACACATTAGGTATCTTTTGTCGATATTTATCAATAAATATGGACACGCGATATCTTAACTGAAAGATCGTGAAAAAAGTTTTGAGATATAAGTTGTGGGAACTTTTTATAGGTATGAAGTACGCTAATCATGTGCAAAGACAATTGAACACTTATTGTTAGACCATAAGATCGAGAGGAGTGAGGGTTGCAAAGACAATGTTCATAAGTAATTAACATCAGGTTTTAAATCTTTGATCACACCTAACATCCATTGACTCAGTATCTGGTTGGCTCCAGGGTAATCTGAGGTTGTAACGCCCCGCATCCCAAGGCTCAACGGAGCTCACTCGAGGTTGGCTACGTTACCACCAACGGGGTTGAACCGACTTCCGGACCGACAGCTGACCTCACAAACCAACACAAGTCCTTTGTAGCGTGCTTTGTCATTGCTCGTACGCATCCTGAGAAACTTCACAGGAGGTCACTCATCCTAGTTCTACCCTAGGTTAAGCACGCTTGATTTTCCGGTTTCCCTGAAATGAGAGTCAGAAAAGCTGATGCATCATGTTGGTATAAGTAGCACTTATCAAATCCTTTAAGCTCTCTTCGACTATACTCTCTTATTGCAATATAGTCTTACAATCCTTCTTGTTCTGGTGTGTCGGTTCATTCGTGTACCCCTTACTCTCTTGAAAGTTTTACAGGAACCGCTCTTTGTCCGAGCTTCACACACCGGCGTTTATTCCTTGCTTTGGCCCGGTGCCCGACAGAGGTAGGCTTAAACTACTCAGCAACCGATTCAAGGCATTGAGATTATTGTTTAAGAAATGTCAAAAATAAATATCGTCTGAAGGTAGTGATGCCCACTTGGGCCCGAAAAGCCAAAACTGTTGCAAAACCAAAATTGTTCAAAACCATAATCGGACCTGGATTTACGTGGACCCCTTTTAGTTCTATTTTTTTTTACCGTAAGTCAACAGTTTCGATTTGGAAATGTAAATTGGTAGTTCCAGTTTGGAAACAAAACTTTTCCAAACTAGAACTGAAAAAATTGGAAAATTTCGCCTCTTTTTAGTGGAATTGCCGATTTAAAACGGGAATTGAAAACAAAATTTTGCTCCACAATTTTGAAACAAAAGTAGGCCTGTGCTTACACAAGTCAGTATATTAGGTTCAGAACTAGAACCACCATTTTAAAATCGTAGGTTCGAATCCTGCAACCTTTCTTGTGGATCATCCTGTGGTTACCAAGTACAAACTATACAAAGTTATTCAACGATAGAATGACTTTATTTATTCGCACCGAAAAATTGAGTCATGACCCACTTTTCTATATCATGATAGTGGTGAATGGATAATATTCTTGTTTATAATCTTATAAAAACAATGAATCAACTAAGTTTTTCAGCATCTGAAAAATAAAATCGTACATATTTTAAAATATAATTCTATTTTCACATAAAATTTGCGAATAAAATCATTTTGTGCAACTGACTAGTGTGTGAAAAATCCATTTAATATTATTGATCAATCAAAAAAATATTGTTGATCCATTAAATCTTCTGAAATAAGATTTAGTTCAATATATTATTGAGAATTTCTTAGCAACTCACTTCTGCCGTTCATTCTACATCTTGTACATCAACTTAATTAAATCTGAATTATATCAAGCATTTCTCAATGCTTCTTTGATACCTCATCATTAAGATGAAATATCAACTTCTCGAAGAAATTAATAAAATAAAAAATAATAATGCAGTCTCCTCGAAAACACCCAATAATAAACATAAAATATGTAAAAATTCTCACAATGATACATTAAATTGTTCGACTCTAGTAAAAAGACAAAAGCTTGTGTTAGATCGTCTACTCGCCCTGGATCATAAATTCAAATTCATATTCGTTTTGTATCATAAACTAAGACAAAAACTTGTATTAGATTGCCTAAACGATTTATGTGAATCTAAATTCTTCATTTCCATCAACCTAAATTCATACTCGTCTTGAATCCTAAACTAAATTCCTATTCTCCATGGATCCAAAACTCAAACTTGTCTAAATAATTTAGACCGTCTAACAAAAGACCTTCTCATAAACTAAAACACATCTAAATGATTTACGCGGTCTAACAAGAAACCTCGTATTTCAAAAAGGTATATAGCAATAACAGAATTGACTAAACCAACTTTTTAATATTAGCTGTCTGAATTTCAGGATCACATTAAATTGATACGCGGTTGTATATTGGTCAAAAATATATCTTTCTTACTATTTTTGTTTTCTTTCCAATTAAAAAATAGTATTTCAGGCAGCAACATTTTGTCGGTGGAAAAGGTAATAATTGTTTAAGAATAAAAAAAGGTAGATCTTCTGCCTAAATAGAAGACTTTCCAGACAGGTGACTAATATTAAATTAAGTTATACTTTTAGAATTGTCCAGATGATTTTCTTTTCTTTTTCTTTTTGTATGAACACGAGTAAAAGAAAATGTACAGCTCAATAAATAGTCATGTGAAAATTAATATTTTGCAATAATAAAAGTAGTATTTTTTTCATTTTCTTATAAGATACGATCAACTCCGACTTGTATGTGAATCTCGCTGATCAAGTCATGTGAGAGGAATATGGAATATCATTTATTATAAATAATACATTATTTGTTTGTGTAATTAAAAATATTAGTATTTACTTCAACGAAAAAAAAATATATATCGCACCATGAATGACGATTTTTATCCCTTATAAATTATATTTTTAATTTAAAAATTATGCTCAAAAACCGTAAATTAATCAGATCTAGTATAATTATATTTGTTTTAAAAAAATCTAGTATAAACATTATGTACATGCGATGCACACAAAAATTTTGCCAAATGCACAATATTGTCGGTTGAGATCCCCCAATTACACAACGGTATTGCACTGCACTAAATGATTAACACGATTACTAATTAATAAAAATAAATTATGAAAAAATCTTTTTTTAATTAAGAATACATATATCTCCATTAATTTGTAAACGTGTGAATTTTCCACCCAGTGTGATCTATTGTGTAACAGGGGATCTCAACCGCAATATTGCGACCGAGATTAGGAATATTTCAGTTTCGAAAACCCTATTGATAAAAACATTATTAAAAAAATAATAAGGTTTTATGACAATGTCATGTGGGAATTAATTTCCTGCATTTGGTCTTATATACTACCCCAGTTAATGCCTGAACCATCTAGCAATATAATAAATTTATATTACTGAAAAATTAATTAAATGCATGTGCTACCTACATAAAACGATTAATTAGGCGATCAAATTCATGTTTACGAGGAAAGATAATGATGAATTTTCCTTGTATTATGTCTCGATTTTACATCTAATCTAGGCATTGAATTTAATTGCATTGATTACTTACATTTACAACTGTTTCATAGTCTAAATATATATAATTTTATTAAGGCCGAATCTATGTATTTTGTTTTCTTGAAAAACAAGGCGGTATATATTAAAATAATTCAAATTATGCTTATGTGCTTTAAAAATAAATCAAACTAGCACTTTTTAACAGAGGAGATCTCCGGTTAGGCCGTTTAAATTGGTTAGACGGGTTTGAGTTTAAAATCTAAGGGGAATATCGGTTTGGATTTAGGATCCAAAGCGAGTATGAGTTTGGATTTGGTGGAAATGAACTATGTAAATCCACCTAAATTGTTTAGACGGTCTAACGCAAATTTTTGCCTTTGGCATTTTGTGATCAAATACTCAAACTATTCAAATACAAAATCATATTTTTTTTTTTTTGTCTCTTTTAAATTTATTCTATCCACTAATTTACAAGTTGGTGTAAGATTTCAAATAAAGTGTATGGTTTAGTTGAAGAGTGAAGAGAATTAAGAGTAGAATTCTTGTTAGCTTGTAGAGTAGATATAAACTTCGGTTTTTAGGTGCATATAATATAATTAGCAACCTAATTCCTTTGTTTTACCAAAATTAGAATAATATCAGAGGTATGAAATTTGTAAGTATATCACATCTTAATCAGCAAACACTATATTAATTAATGTATATTTCCAATAAAGATATTAATTCGCTATTATGCAAGAAATGTATTTTTTATGTTGTAATTTTAGTTCTAATGGTTTTGCAACACACTTTTCACTCATGACACTAACTACTAAGCGTAAGTTAAAAAGTTGATGAGAAAAAAGAAATGAAAGAAATAAGATATAGTTGTTTTTATAAAATTCACGGGATTTCAGTAGACAATCACTCAAAATTACAAAGAGCATATCGAAATTAAATCATCTACTGAGTCATAAGAATTCTTGGATAATATAAAAAGTATATTTTATATCGCAAATTAATATATTGTTTTATAGGTGTTGCATCGTATTACAAGTTATTAGTTTATCACTTGCGTTCATGCACAACGTGTATACATTGTTATTACTTATTTGTTACTAAAATAGATAAATTTATTAATTATTACAAATTATGTATGAAAAGAGATATGAATAAAACTATTTTCTAAAAATTTTTTAATTAATTAACTTATATAAATTATTATATTTAAGGTAAGAATTTTTAGAGAAAAATTTAAGAGTATTATTTTAAATATATTAACATATAAATTATAAGATAATAAATGAAATCTCACGCGGTTTCTACTTGGTTTGACCCATGAATGTCGTATCTTATTATTTAAAAAACAAAAACAAACTAAAAGGCCACACAAAATTCAACGTGATATTGGTACATTTTCCCATAAAACGAGTAACAAATCTAGAGGAAAAAACCAAGTACCGGTCCCACCCATGTATGAATAAAAATAAAAAGGAAAAAATAAATATAGATAGAAAAGGTGTTGCCACATGATAGTCCACTCCCATACACATATAATACAATATAATAACAAATTCATTAATTTTTATTTAATATTTCCCCTATATTATTTTTTCGTTGTAGTTTTGATTAAATTTTACAATTATTAATATTAAGTAAGATTGATCCAACTCAACTAGGGTATATTTTATTAGAACTTAAAATTCTTGAACATAAATACTAATTATAAATGAAATTGAATACTATAAAATATTATGATTTCTTATTGAGTATCATCAAAATGGCTTAATAATTTTATAAGTTGATCTCAAGTATAAGACATTAAATTATATTAAGAAAATGAAAAAAAAATCGATTAATTTAATAATATAGGAGGGAGTGAAGAAATCTCTTTTTGAGCACAGGATCTGTGTGGTTTAGGAATAAATCATCGATTCGTGTTTTTTGGATCTTTTTTGGAATACCAATTAATTTGTATAAACCTAACATGCTTCCTACTAATTAATTTACAGTACACGTTTTAATTAATAACAGAATTAAAATTAATTAATTAATTAATTGCGGAGTTGATCGACATAAGACTTCACATTTGATCTTCTGGATTGTGTCACAGCTTAACGTCTACCTAAAATTATCTCTACATTGCTAAAAATTCTCGCCAATGAGGATTTAATGTGCTAGAAAATTATCCAAGATGTAATTTTTGTTGGTTAAATCTCTGTTAACTAATGAAGTTACGTTATATGGATGATTGACGCACGTACTAATCGATAGAGATCAATCATGCTCTTAATAAATAAATATTTTATCATGGTTTATTTCCATAAAATAATACACGTGTCAATTATCCGTGTAGTGGTGTAACACTAACATCGCCATATGAAACCTATTGTGTGTATGTTGATGTTAGTTATAATGAAGGTTCACCAAAGATATGAGATTTGCGTAGTGTTACGTGATGAAAAAGAATCGATTAGAGTTGTTCATCGTGCAAAAGCTATTCAAACCCTAAGATATGATCGAAGATTCGAAAGTATAATTCACTTGAATGTAATGTTTCAAATAAGAAAGCACACATGAATAACACGAGTAAATCTATTTATTTGAAAATATAATTACTCAAAGGTATGTTCAAACAAGAACGTTAAAATAAATAATACACGTAAACATGTTAGTTTAAAAATACAAATTTTATATTATGTTTTTTTTTCTTTCTTCCAATTGAAATAGAAGAATTTTAATAAACGAACATACAATCTTGCAAAAAAAATAAGACTAGCATGATATAATATAGAGAATTTAGACCGATGATAATCCTTCCAAAATAATTCAACTGCGGATACTAATGTGTATTACTCTTTAATAAAAAAAGATTTAAATTCAACCATATTCTACGTCCCTCTCTCTCATCTCAAATAAGAAAGAGAAGGTCTCTTGTTAGACTGCCTAACTGATTCAGACGATCAACCTATTCATTTGATCCAACCACACTCTTATTTATTTGGATTTAGGTTATGAGAATGTATTATTTAAATCTATTTGAATCATCTAGGCGAGCTCACATAAGTTTTTTCCAATTAAAAAATGTTACAAATATAATATTAAGATTTTAATAGTATAATTTATCAGAAGTTCAAAACTATTTTAAAATCACCCTAATGTGAAGCCTTTTTGGTCCAATTTACAAATTTTTGGGCGAAATATTTTTTCAATTTTAGCCTTAAAACAATTTTGGTATTTTAGTTCCAATTATGTAAATCATTTACACCTATATAAGCCATAAGATAAAATGAGCAAATAAATATATATTTTATGTTAGTGATCCATTAATTTGAGGACCAAAATTGCAACATTTTGAAATTGGAACTAAAATAAATTTATGAGACCAAAATGAAACGAGATCATGTCTTATGAGACCGATAATAAAAATTCACTTCCTCCATTAAATCTTCTGTGTTACACTCCCTGCTAGACATAAAAATTTTATGATGTTTTAGTTTTTCAATTTCAATTTTGTATGTTTTAGTTTACTTTTAGGGACATTATTCGAGTCTGCTAGATCCAATTAGTATATATAATTATCTTAAAAATATTATTATAAAATAATCAATTTTTGATAGCCAGTAATAGAATTAATTGAAGAAAAAATATTATGCAACCTCATTTGGATCTAATAAAATCAAGTAAAACTAAAAAATACAAAATTACAAATAAAAAATTTGACTAAAACATGATAAAAATTCAATGTCTAACATAGATGTAAAAGTATAACAAGGATCCACACCTCTCCCATTCCCCACACTCCGGATCATCTATTACACATCATGAGAAATCAAGGTATAGTGGGTAAAGCACATTTTCTATGATCTTAGCACTCCGTAACCCTTGTTACAAAATGATATTGCACATTATTTTACACCTGTACGAATTTTTGACATGTGTATTAATTAACGGAGATCAATTATGATAAAATCTTTTTTTATTAATAACGTGATTGATCTTGATTTGTACATATGTCAATAGTCCAAATAATGCGACGCAGTGTGTAACAACATTACGTAAGGGATCACAATCACAAATCTTAAAAGTTATGTGTTCGAGTTTACGCAGAGACATCAGGATAATATATTGTAGTATTTACTTAATTTTGAAATAAAAAATACATAAGATGATCCCCCACCCACCCCTCCCCCAACAC
>AYJT01035080.1:0-14432 GCA_001278415.1 Ocimum tenuiflorum | reverse complement strand
TTAATTAATTAATGAGTGTCAGATATCTTAAAAGTGGGGCTCGTTAAATCTAATACAAGCTCCGACTCACCATCTGAGGATAGAGGGGTAGGTCAGTATCGGTTCTCTGGTAAAATAAATCTGATATTAATAAATTAATTTATGTCTATGGGCTAGACATGGAGAATAATTTATTGATAGGGCCACTCCATTTTTCTTGTAACGGAAAATATGCAATTCTATCCCAAAGTCTAGTCAATTATGCAATTCTATTCTAAAATATTTTTGTTATGCAATTATATTCTGAAGTTTCATTTATTAGGTAATTCTATCCTCGTTAGTTGGCACTGTAAAAAATGTGCTTATGTGGCTGTTAATCTCCATATTTTTAGCGACGTAACTAAAAATTGTATTGCAACAAAGCAAAACGGTGTCTTATTTCATTATTTAGACACTCCGTCGTTTAGTAGTAGTAATCGAAAAAGTAAATTCTGACGCCAAAAAGTTTCTAAATAATAAAAAATGACGTCATTCTGCTTCGTTGCAACACAATTTATTGTCAGTCACTGAAAACATGAAGATTAACGACTATATAAGCACATTTTTTACGATGTCAACTAATGAGGATAGAATTACATAATAAATAAAACTTTGGGATATAATTGCATGACGAAAATAGTTTAGGATAGAATTACATAATTGACTATACTTTGGGATAGAATTGCGTAATTTTCCTTCTTGTAATTGGTCCCTGTATTGGTCCAATAGTCTTTTATCCAATGAATCCTAGGCCCAGTAGGAAAAAGCCTTCTAAGTCCTCTATAAATATGGGTTTATGATTAAGAACCATAATACAATTTCACGTGACAAAAATTATAGAAACCCAGAGAGGGGGTGACGCCTAATATTGGAATCCAGGCGGAGATTTCACGATCTGTCATCACCGGACTATGCAAGATCAAATCAGAACCCAACTCTAGAGTCATCTTCTACATCTATAGATGAACTTTGCACCAAATTTGCAAGTAAAAATTCTGCAACTCCTGTGTGATGCACTTACAATTTCTAGATGCATGCTAGGCGAATAACTGATGTATGATAAGTTATGGTACCCAAAATCAGGTCCAGGAAAAATGAATTGGAATTCAGTTTCAGCATTCCTACAAGATGGTCGTTCGGTGGTGGAACAAGTATAAGAGTTCCAACTCATTATCTACAACGTTCATGCCGAAGACATGCTCTTTCCTTGGGCTTTTAACGTCGCGGCGGTAATTGAAAAATTGTCACCATCATGGAAATACTTCAAGAGCTACCTTAAGCATAAGCAAAAGGGCTATGACTATTGAAGACTTGATTTTCAAACTTTGTATTGAAGAGGACAATCGTAAGACTGAAGATCCTAAGCCGAGGGCTTGATTGTCAACTGCGATTTGCTATAACTGTGGCAAGTTCGGCCACAAAGCAAATAAATGTAAGAAGCCCAAAAACAAGGGCAAAGGAAAACAAAGTGCACATATTGTCCAAACAAACGATGATTAGGAGGACGACTTATGTGCAATGATTTCTGAAGTCCTCCACATGGACAATCCGAGGGGGTGGTTCGTGGACACGGGTGCGACGTGTCATATGGCTTCTGACTAGGGTGCTTTCTCCACCAACAAGGCGGTTGAAGAAAGAAAGTTGCATATGGGGAATAAAGCTTCCTCCGATGTGGTTGGTGTGAGCAACGTGGTGCTGAAGATCACAAGTGGCAAAAAGTTGACCTTGAAGGATGTTCATTATGTCCTCGACATCCATAAAAATTTAATTTCTGGCTCTTCACTTGTAAATCATGGTTTTGAGTTGGTATTTAAATCTGAAAAAATTGTACTTAACAAGTTTAGAAAGTTCTTGGTCGATGCTATCTCTCAAATGGGTTTTTCAAAATGAATGTAATGCTCGTACGTTGCCTAGATGCAAACAAAGTTGAGAATAAAATGACGCATCTACTTCTTCTTATTTTGTTGAGTGCTCTAATTTATGACATATTCTTTTGGGACATATGAATGTGAACTCTATAAAATATTTTGTAGATCTAACCTTGATAATAACGAATGAAATAAACACAAAAGATAAATGTGAAGTTTGTGTTGAAACAAAAATGGTGAAATTACCTTTTCATTCGGTCGAAAGGAGCACGAAATGTCTAGAACAAATTCACACCGATGTATGTGATTTAAAGTATTTGCAAACTAGAGGTGGTACGAAGTATTTTATTACTTTTATTGATGATTGCACAAGATATAGTTATGTTTACCTTTTGAGAAGTAAAGATGAAGCGATTGAAGCCTTTGAAAACTTAAGAACGAGACTGAAAATCAACTAAGTAGTCGAATCAAAAAGGTTCGAAGTGATAGAAGAGGAGAATATGTTGCTCCGTTTGAAGAGTTATGTGCTTCTTCAGGCATAATTCATCAAACGACGACACCTTATTCACCTCAGTCCAATGGTCTTGCTGAATGAAAAAACTGAACACTAAAGGAAGTGATGAATGCTTTGTTGATCAGTTCAGGATTACCCCAGAACATGTGGGGGGAAGTTGTTCTGACAACGAACTATATCCTGCACAAGATTTCACGTAAGGGTAAGAAAGTTACACCTTACGAGTTGTGGAAAGAGCGTAGGTCTTCCTACAAATACCTCAAAGTGTACGAGTGTTTGGCTAAAGTTGAAGTGTTTCTTCCTAAGCAAGTTGCAATTGGACCTAAAACAATTGATTGTATCTTTATAGGATATGCACTTAATATTAGTGCTTATCACTTACTAGTTCACAAATCAAAAATTCCCAATATACATGAAGAGTCAATGATAGAGTCAAGGAATGAGATATTCTTTGAAAACATCTATCCTTCTAAAAGCAAGGAAGATGAAGCTCGAGTGTCTAACAAGAGAAGTTGGGATGAGACTATTAGTTCTAACCTTGTTGGTAAAGAACCGAGATGTAGTCAAAGGGTTAAGATTGCTAAAAACTTTGGCTCCAATTTTGTTATTTTCTTATTAGATGACGAACCGATAACTATAAAACATGCCCTTTCGAGGCCGGATCGGGCATTTTTGGCTAGAAGCCATAAAAAGTGAAATAGATTCCATTTTACAAAATGGAACGTGGATTTTAGTTGATCTCCTCAAAGGGTGTAAGCTTTTAGGATGTAAGTGGATCCTTAAAAGGAAGTATAAGGCTGATGGAATCATTGACAAGTACAAAGCTCGTTTGGTTGTCAAAGATTTTAGGCAAAAAAGAGGGAGAAAACTTCTTCAATACAAACTCACCTGTGATGAGGATTACCTCCATTAGAGTACTCGTGATTGCTTCTTTTCACGATCTTGAGATTAACCAAATGGATATTAAGACTGCGTTCTTGAATGGTGATTTAGAAGAAGAAATCTATATGAAACAACCCGAAGGGTTTGTTGCTGCAGGCTAAGAGAACAAGGTGTGCAAGTTGGTTAGTCTTTATATGGTCTTAAGCAAACACCGAAGCAGTGGCACTTGAAATTTGATGAAGTAATGTTGTCAAATGGATTCAAGTACAACGAGTGTGACAAATGTGTGCACCATAAGGGTAACTCTAACGATTCATTATCGTTTGCCTTTAGGTAGATGATATGTTGATTATGAGAAGTAATCGACAAATCATTGTGGACACGAAATGCATGTTGGAAAGAAATTTTGACATGAAAGATATGGGTCCTGCTGACGTGATCCTGGGGATAAAAATCATCAGGAAACCCAACAACATTGCTTTATCACAGTCTCATTATGTTGAGAAGGTGTTGAGAAAGTTTAATACTTTGGATTACTCTCTGGCGAAAAACGTCGTTGGAGCTTAATGTTCACTTGAGCAAAAATAGGGGTGACCCTGTAGCTCAAGAACATTATGCAAGGTCATAGGCAGTCTGATGTATCTCACAAACTGCACTCGTTCTAATCTTGCATGTGCAGTGAACAAGTTGAGCAGGTTCACGTGTAATAGAGTAAGGAGCATTAGAAACCTCTAATTAGGGTTTTGAGGTACCTAAAGTACACTCTTAACCTAGGATTGTGCTATAACATACATCCACATGTACTTGAAGGGTATAGTGATGCGAATTGAATATTAGACTCTAGTGACTCGTATTCCACAAGTGGTTATGTGTTCATTATAGGAGGGGTTGTTGCGTCGTGGAAATCGACTAATCAGACGTGTATCACCTGATCCACCATGGAATCAGAATTTATTGCTCTAGATAAAGCTGATGAAGAAGTTGAGTGGCTTCGTAATTTTCTAGAGGATATTCCATATTGGAAGAAACCTGTGCTACTAGTGATGATTCACTGTGACAGCCAAGCTGCCATTGGTCGAGCACAGAGCAACATGTACAATGGAAGTCGAGACATATTCGTCGACATAACACCGTTTGACAATTGATCTTAGATGGGGTTAATTCTATTGACTATGTGAGGTCAATAAACAACCTCGCGGATCCGCTAACCAAAGGGTCAAACTGAGATCAAATGAACAAATTCTTAGAGGGTATGGGTTAAAATCCACAATCTAAGAATGATTGTAGTGAACATCCAACCATGATGTGTGGAGATCTCACATACATGGTTCAATGGGCAAACGAAGCTATATGATTTCGAGTTCAACACTTAAGAAGATGCGATTTTCTTCCCTTCCCTGTAGAGCACGATTAAGTGTTGAGGCCTGCATGTGGTAGAGGTTAAGTCTCATGACTTTTAATGATTCATGTGGACCTTGTGAAAGGTGGAGTATAGCAGGATATTCGAACTTAAGGAATCACCTATGTAAGTGAGAAGTAAGACCGTGAGAAGTAAGACCGTGAGAAGTAAGACCGCTTCAAATGAACACTTATGAATCCAAAGGGGTTCTTCCATGGACAGTATTAGGAACAAATGTGAGAACGGATAGAGATGAGATGTTATTGTTCCGATGCTATTTTTTCAATACACACTAAGGAGGTAGATTAAAACATCGCGTCTACTAAGCCACCGGTGTATCCAATAACGTTGGAAATTGAAGGTTCAAGACTACAAGCTACTTGTTCTTATGCAATAACATTTCTTGAGTACTGAGTTGCCCACTGCATTGCATTTTGCATGGGTTGTTTCCATTCATGTGGGGGATTGTAGGAATTTGTGGGTTTTGTAGAAAATTCCCGAGATCAATATATTTAATTTCTATGAAATTAAATAGCGTAGCGTCGATCTACGTTTCGAGCAGATGACCGTGATGTATTTATTTTCTCAAAACCAAATTCTGGTGAGTGGGAAATAATTGTTCAAGGTTAGCAGTTTGTTGAAGTAAATGATGGTGGTGGGATATGCATAGAAACACATTTAATATTGTCTCACATTGATTACTTAATCAAGTTAAGATGAGTTTATATGATGTTAATCCTGTTATGAAAATAACAAGTGTGTGTACAGTAGTAACGTGGGGATGCCCACACGCGCGTTTTCCCGCCTGCCCATTTCGCCTTGGCATTCGGCTGAGGCTGAGCGCCCCTGCCGGAGCTGGGTCCATGTTCCTGGATGGGGCCATGGCCGTACGTAATTCGTCTTGCGGGCAGAGGACTCTCCTCGACTCGACACAGGTCTTGTACTGTTTTTCGATAATTTTTATTAGGTACTCTATTTGTTAAAAAAAAAATGCATAATACGAGATAAAAAATGAAGGTAATAACTTGCGTTAGACCGCCTAAACAATTTAGGCGAATCTAAATAGCTCATTTCCATCAAACCAAATCCATACGCGCCTTGGATCCTTAATCCAAACATATATCTCCTTAGATTCTAAACTCAAACTCGCCTAAATCATTTAACGGTTTGACAGGGTAAATATCATCTAGTTAGAGATAAATGAAATTATTTTGCATTGAAATAATCATAACTCGACTTCCTCCGTTGCACGTAATGCAAGCCAAGGCCAATGAAAATACCCCATCTTCAAACATACTCAAGTATCTCTATTTGTCAAATAACAAAGCATGAAATGTCACGCGTTAATTTACTAAATTGTATTTCAATAAATCCCAAAAAATGAAAAGAAAAAGAGAATGGAAAGACAGAAATTCAGAACCAAGCATATTTCACACAAAAAAACAAATTCAGAATAAAATAAATAAATTTAAGAAAAAAAATGAACGGCGATCGTGTTAGTTTAAATGGCGCCAACAATAATATAAATAAATAAAATGGTAGCTTCTCATTCCTCCACGTGTTTCCGAGCAAATTGTGCTGCTCATTAACTACTCACACTGTCAGCAATTCCCCCAAAAAAACGCACCACACATTACTGCGATTGTCCTTTCTTCTCTCAATTCTCACTTGATTTTTACTTGTAAAGGTTTCCGCCATGGACGCGGCTGCGCAGCTCGTCCACTGCGGGATAGATCATCTGCACCTCGCCTCACCGCTTTCCTCTTCCGCTGGCTCGAATTACAGGTCGAGAAATCGTCGGTATTTTCCAAGTATAAGGCGGAATGCTGTCGTGAGGGCTATTGCTACCGAACCTAAGCCGTCGGGTACCAAGCCGCCTAAAGCCGTTAATGGAACCCCTAAGCCAGCGCCGTACACGCTGGTCAACGGCGGATCAACTGTAGGTTTTCTTTAATTATTTTTGAATACTTATCAATTTTCTCTGAATTATTAGTTTTTTTTTTCGGAAAACTTATAAATTTTCTCTTGTATTGGCTAAGTCACGTTTCTTCCGTTCTTTAGTTATGATTATTGTTTCAGTTCAATTTGTTTTTCATTGAAGTTGTTAGTGTTTCTTTTTCACGAAAAATTGTTTCTTGTAAAATTTGATCATGCTGGATGCTTGGAAATTTTAGGGTGGTTCATAGTTTCAAGTTTTCTGGTTTTCATTATTAAGCTGATTTATGGATGACTAATTGTTCTATTCTAACTTCTATACTGATTAAGTGAAGGGCAGTGGCAGAATTGTGCCCACCTTTGAAAAAAGTGCTACGGTTAGTTGTTTGTCATTATAAGATATTAGGAATTTGTTAGCGAATAATTAACTACAAATTCTCAATGTACAAATAACTAACCAATGGGAGAAACTGCTCGTCTGAAAACTTCTACCGCTGTTTTCATATATATTAGTCACTTAGATATCAAAAGCATAAATGGGTGTAACTTTGTTATACATGCAACCTTTAAGAGGATTTGTTCTCATTGGTGATGCATTGAGAAGGTTCTGATTTTTGTCTTTGTTTAATTTTGGAAATGGCAGAGAATGCAAGATGTTTCAGAGGAAATCAAAAGGGTTAGGGCGCAGATGGAAGAAAATGAGCAGGTGGCCATTCTCATGAGAGGACTTCGAGGACAGAATTTGACAGATTCATTGTTTGCTGATGATAATATCAAGCTCCGTCTAGTTGAGGTATGTTGTATGAATGTGAAATTTATTTGGATCCTGCAACATGGAAATTGTGTTTGCTGTCGGAAATTGTGGAGGTCCATAATACTGACTCAAGTTAAAGGCATAATCAATTCTATTCATTGTCCTGATTTTTAATAGTCACCTTCATTATTAGTCTATGATAGTCATTTGTAATAACTGGATCTATGTATTCCATATTTCCATTGCACAGTCATGTACTCTTTTATATACCATTTGTATTTCTGTTTCTAGTGATAGTTTTTTTCATAGATGACTCTGTAACTTTCAAGCAGACTTCCTGACTATATCCATTTAGTCTATTTAAGATTTTGCTTTGTATAGTCGTTTGTCAATTTTGTGAGAAAAATTTAAAAAGTTGATAAAGCTGCATGCCTTTTGGCTAGTGATAGCATAATTTTAAGTTCTTAATTAATTTTTAAAATAAATAAATTAAATTGGAGAAGCGTTTATTTTCACATGAGATTTATTCATCGTTTGCTCAGAAAGTGTTAAATTTTCACAAATCTTTGCACAAAATATGTTGAAATTACAGGGCTGTGACATGTAAATTGGCTTTATTTAGCATTTAGATTGTAAAGGACGACTCTTTCAATTGAGTGACTGAGATTTACTTATACTTCAGGTTGATGAGAGCAGTGAATTTTTACCATTGGTGTATGATCCTGATAGCATTGCTGCTTATTGGGGAAAAAGACCGCGTGCTGTTGCAACTCGTATTGTTCAGTTAATGTCTGTTGCTGGAGGCTTTCTCTCTCGTCTTCTCTGGGATCTGATAAATAATAAGATAAAGGAGGTAAAAGATTTACTTCCTTTTGTCTTCAGTTCACAAACAAGTATTTTGCTCTTTTTCAAGAGCTAGCTCTTTTTGTTGCTCTTATGGTTTTGGTGAAGATTTTTGCCCAAAGTTTCTTGTCAGAATTCATTACTTCCTAATTAGATTCCTTTTGAACTGGAATCCGTTTATGTTGAATCAGAAAGATGAAAGATCCCCTTCGTAATCACTTTCTGAGACCGAAGAAATCCAGAAATAAGCTTGTATCTAATCTTTTACAGAAACATGATAAATATTTACTCTCTGAGGTCCCATCTGATCCACCTTGTGTTGATACAGTAGATTAACAAGTTTTCATTTTTGTGAAGGCCAATCCTATTTGGAAAATCTTGTTGCACTGAGTGGCAAAAATTGCCCTGAACCAACTTTGGATTGTTATCTTGCCTAGTGACAGAAATTCATTAAGTTACTTTATAAATCAAATGAAAACAAGCCACATTGGTTTTATAAAAAATGTAAACCTCTCTAAAGAGGTGAAGCTTTTCTTTCCTAGAGTATTCCTGTTTGATATGAAGACAAATCAATCAACTATAAATCAAGGCAACATCATCGCTTTCATTGGTTTATGCAAGAAAGCTGCATTTGCTTATAACGGATTCTGCATGGAGCATGAATTACACATTCAATCATGGATGAAAATGGTGTTTTTTCTCTTAAAGATGTATAGCACATAAGGCTTTGGATCCAATGGCAATTCCTAAATGGAAGTTAAAACCATTTCAACATGAAAAAGCAACATACGATAAATTATAATTACAGGATTTATTTGATGTTTACGTGGTTCATTATTTCATGTTTCTAGTACAAGCTGATTTATTTTCTTTTTCCACACAGAATGAAGTTGCTAGAGCTATTGAATTGAGGGAAATAGTTACCTCTTTGGGCCCAGCATACATAAAACTTGGCCAAGCATTGAGTATCCGACCTGATATATTGTCACCTACTGCAATGACTGAACTACAAAAGCTTTGTGATAAGGTGAAAAGCTATACTAGAGTTTAAATTCCATTTAACATTCTTGTTATCCTGTGTGGATTTTGGTTGCTCCCACTCCATCATGATTCAACTGGTTTAGTAGAAAATTTGTGCTAAGGATTAGGATTTTGGAACGTTTTCATTCACTGAATTTGCAATTTCATTTTGTACTCATCATTGATCGATTACTACCCTATGTGTATATTTACTGGTTTTAAAAAGTATATTTCAAACTTCTTCCTCAATTCTATCAAGCAGGAAAATAAGGATATCCAAGGATAACTTGTATACTTCCATCTCCTATCAGATACACATCTTTGAGAACAGACTTGATTTTACTCCATAATTTCAACTCTATGGTTCCAGTTTATCACATTCCTCCCTGAAATAATTTTTTCCAATGCTATAAGCTCTACCTTAGCTTCTTTATGGGAAGTGACTCTAAAGAATATTCAAGAGGAATATAATAACTATATAATTTTTCACTCTTCACAAATCTAGTACTTAAAACATTATACTCGTAGGTCCCATCCTTTCCAGATGATGTGGCAATGGCTCTGATTGAAGAAGAGCTAGGACAGCCGTGGTATAATATCTACTCCGAGCTTTCTCCTTCCCCTATTGCTGCTGGTAATCTCATTGGACTGTGAGCCTTCTTTACTAATTTTATTTCTTATAAAATCAGCTTGAATGTGCAAGAAATCCTATGCTAAGAATGTAAAATTTATATTCATCCTTGTTTAAGTTCCTAATAGTTATATGACTTCTTTTTTGGAAACCAATTGCAGCCTCTCTTGGCCAGGTCTACAAAGGCCGTCTAAAAGAAAATGGGGATGTTGTAGCAGTTAAGGTGCAGAGACCATTTGTTCTGGAGACTGTGACAGTTGATCTGTTTGTCATAAGAAACTTGGGTCTTATTCTTCGGAAGTTCCCTCAGGCACTGATTATACTTTTCCCTGTTCTTATATCAATTTGAAATGGATATTTGAATTGTGACGCAATTTCTTTCAGGTCTCCATAGATGTTGTGGGACTAGTTGACGAGTGGGCTGCTCGCTTCTTTGAAGAGCTGGATTATGTTAATGAGGGAAAGAATGGTACATTATTTGCTGAAATGATGAGGAAGGACCTTCCTCAGGTACTTTTTTCTGCTAAAATGTAGGCTTTTATCTAGTGAACCTCAAACCGTTCCAACAATAAAAAAATCTACTTCCATTACCCTGACAGAGTTATGCTTTTAGGTGGTTGTGCCAAAAACATACAATAAATACACTGCAAGGAAGGTTCTTACAACACAGTGGATAGAAGGAGAGAAGCTTTCACAAAGTACTGAAAGTGATGTTGGAGAGCTGGTAAATGTTGGAGTTATATGCTACCTCAAGCAGGTAACTATCTTTGTAGCGTTTCATAAATTTATTTTCCTTCAATTCTTAAGTTCGTCATATTAATATTCGCACCACAGGAACTCTGATAGCAATATAGTTTTGTCATGTTGCCAACCTTTAAAAATATTACTATATAAATAGGCTTCAATATTTATTTCAGGACTGCTCGTGTTATATATAAATACTGATTTCTTGATAGGGAAGTAATCACCCTAGACCATAGAACTAAACTCATCCAGACCTTCTTAAGATGCTATCACATGGTACAAGAAGTTGATGTTTGAGCAACCGCATTATGAGGATCTAATGAAGATGCATCAAATTACTATTTTAACAATTTAACCTTTCTCATTTTATTTTGTATACACAGCTGCTTGACACAGGTTTCTTTCATGCTGATCCACATCCGGGAAATCTAATTCGGACTCCTGATGGGAAACTGGCAATACTGGATTTTGGTAAACATTTGCTATCTTTGAGATTAACTCCTGATGTATGACTATGCACTAATAAAATAGAATACCACAGTTTGCATTGCATGTACCTATAAACTTTAAATTCTACTTTTGTTACATCTGCTCTCGTACTTTCTTGAAATTATTGTGTTGTACATTCTTTCAACACTGCATAATCTATTCATTTCTTCTTCTACGTCTCATGTGTAGTTTTATTTTTCTATGCTCTTTTTTAACTGGAAAAAATTGGCAGGTTTGGTCACTAAATTGACTGATGATCAGAAATATGGAATGATTGAAGCTATCGCTCACCTTATTCATCGAGATTACTCTGCAATTGTAAAAGATTTTGTGAAACTTGGCTTTATACCAGATGGGGTTAATTTGGAACCCATTTTACCTGTGCTGGCCAAAGTTTTTGATCAGGCACTAGAGGGTGGGGGTGCCAAAAATATCAACTTTCAGGAATTGGCATCAGATTTAGCACAAATAACATTTGATTACCCATTCAGAATACCTCCTTACTTTGCACTTATTATAAGAGCAATTGGAGTGCTGGAGGGAATAGCATTGGTGGGAAATCCTGATTTTGCCATCGTGGATGAAGCTTATCCATATATTGCACAGGTACATACTTGCGAAAACCTGAATTTTCCATTGCTATGATGCATTGCCCATTATTAACTTGGATGATACAATTATTAAATAGCTTGCCAAGATCTGGCACCTTTTAAAAGTTATCTGTATTTAATTATTAGGCTTTTGGGTATTGTACTGAAGGCCTATTTGTACTCACATGAGAAATTGGAATACAAATTTTCATATAGCTGTGATCTTTCATTATATACTGATGCCTTGGTGTTTAGTAAAAATATATATTTGGAACTTCCACTTGTTCTAGATTACCATATCTTCAATTAATATTCATATCTTAAAACCTTTTACATGTATGAATTGAACATCTCGAGCTATACTGATTTTAAGTGAACTGATCAGTACAAAGTTCACTTGTGCTTGGTTCCTTTGATATACATATGGATTGACAGATTTTATCTTTTTCTTGTGGTTCTAGAGGCTACTCACTGACGAATCCCCACGGTTAAGGACTGCTTTACGTTACACTATATACGGAAAATCTGGAGTATTTGATGCTGAAAGATTTATAGATGTCATGCAAGCTTTTGAGAATTTCATAGATGCTGCAAAGAGCGGAGGTGGGGATAATCTGAATGGAAGAATGGCAGAGCTTGGCATTTTGCAACCTCAAACAAACACTTTGCTTCCTGTTTTTACGGGCAGTACTTCTCAAACACAGCCAATCCAAACAAGAGCAGCTTTAGGATTTTTACTATCTGATAAAGGGAATTTTTTCCGAGAATTTCTGCTAGACGAGGTATTTGTTTTGGTTACAGCAAACTTTTTAGTAATATTGTTGTGAATTTTATTGGTTATTTGTTTTACATGAAACTAGGGTAATAGCAAATTGAAAGATTGTTACCTTCACCAGATTTTAGTAATGTAATTGCAATGTAAAATGTAATGATAAGACATGTAATTTGACAAACAATTTGCTAAACTGGACCTTCATACAACATTCTTTGTTGTAAAAATCACTTCTCTGTGATTTACTTCTGCGACCTCGGGAATTCCTATATGATGCTTTTGTAGTAATATTTTCTTGTGACTCGTGAACAGATTGTGAAGGGAATAGACGCTGTCTCAAGGGAACAGCTGGTGCAGATAATAGCTTTTCTTGGTATAGGAAATGTAACCCCAGTTTTTAGCTTGGTTCCTTCGCTGGGGCCTTTCAGGACAGCTGCACTTCTTCCCACAATAACTGAGGAAGACAAAGTCATACTGAACAATGTCCAAAAGATTATCCAATTCTTAGCTGCCGGATCTGCAGCTTCATCAAACCAGGTAATGGAAAATTTTTGGCTGTTCGAGAGACATCTCTTAATGAAGCTTATAAAGCTTAGACTCAATGAATTTTCATTAAACTCTAACAACACCCTTAACTACTATTATTGTTCAACGACACATCTTACTTTACTACTAAACGAGCTAGTAAATAACTAATTTTTAATCTTATTAGAAGGCAAATTTTGCTATGTAGAGCTGACCAGTGATAGAGATTCCTCATTGCTGGGAAGAAGTTTAGATTGAATCATTTTTTCCGAATGAGGGAGTTCAAATCAATTCAGTATTAGATGATCAGAAATGTGGACCAAAAAAAAAAAAACAATGGAACTTTGCGATCTTCAATCAGAAATTTCAGCTATGACATTAGTGAGTATATGAGATTATGCGTAGGCAAGTGAACTTGGTAGGATATGTTGACTGTGTAGCTCTTGCACATTCGTGTGAAACTTTTCATTAGTAAGACCTCGTACTTTAACCACAAGTTTCCAAAATACTTGTAGTGGTTTCTGAGTTAAGAACGACCGCATACGATTTATATTGGACCATGCCGAAAAAGTAACTACTAACGCAAGATTGTCTCATAATTCTACAGGGTGTAAATGTTACTCAAGTGGTCCAAGAGCTACTTCCTGTGTTGCCGGGTCTCTCTGCCACGGTGCTTCCAGAGGTGCTCAGCCGGTTGTCTTCGCGTATACTAGCTCGTGTAATCCGTGATACACTATTGTAATCAGAAATAGCGGCTCGTTGCCTAAAAAATAGTCATGTACTCACATTCAATTGCAGACAGATATACCACAATTTCCAACGGCTGATAAATAGATTACTCAGACAGATTCCTGAGCTGAGGATGTAGATCCTGTATGTATAGTAAAAAAAGTGTAAATTTACTCAGCAGAATATAATACAAAAGCTGACAGTATTTCCTCACTTCTAGTCTGTTCATTCTTTCTCATCTTTCTGTGACATGTTTATCTATACACTTTTCTCATATGGCATTTTTGAGGCAGTAGTTTTGCTGCTCTTGTTTAGTAGTATTTTCGCCAGCTTGAGCAATGATCCCCATGTATTTTCCTAATCTTGCTGTTATATACCACCTAGTTTTTGTAATGATCAATTTGATGCCTCTAAATCAAGCAACTTTGCCAAACTAGATTGCAAACCGTAACGTTCGATGATGTCAATATTGCCTCTCTGCAGGCAAGCGCTTAGAACACCAGCAAAAGTTATAGCATCGGGCTTAGTATTCACTCTCTCCATTTCTTGGAAAAGTGCAATGGCTTCTTCACACTGCCCATGGACGCCAAGGCTAGTGATCATCGTATTCCAAGTTGCTAAGCTCTTGTTTTCCATCTTTTCAAACACCCGTTTCGCATACTCCAAACTGCCACATTTGCTGTACATGTCAATGAGAGATGTCCCGACAAACACCCCAA
>AYJT01035037.1:0-12305 GCA_001278415.1 Ocimum tenuiflorum | reverse complement strand
GTTAATTGTCTCTCTAACTTAAAATTCACTTTTAAAATTATTAATTTATATTATGAAGTTTTTGTTATGTTGTAATTGAAATATATTATAAATATTTTTTAGTTATGTTATTTTTATGTTTTGTGCTTTTGTTATTTAATCTTCTTTATGCTTGAACTTTTCTATCTTTTATTATTGGACATTTATATCTAACTTTTGTTAATTATGAGAATTCCGGCTTGGCAAATATATTAGGATTTTTACTAATATTCCTCATTCATTAATTTTTAAACTTATTCTTATTTTTAAATTCATTTACCTGTAATTTAAATTGTGTATACAATTATTAAAATTTATAAATAAAATATATAATATAACCCCGTGCAACGCATGGGTAAAATACTAATTCTTACATAAACTTTAAAATTGCATATTTTAATATAATTTTTTTATTTTTTGCAAATATGATATGACAATTATTTATTTTGTAATTTTCACATAAATTTTCAAGTGTTGTAAATTTTAACATAATGTTTTAATATTGTTGCAATTTTTACACCTAGACTTTCAAAATTCAGTTTCTTGCTCCCTAAATAATATTGTGCACTTTGTATTATCTAACATTTTTAAAGTTTGGCCACCCGTGTTTAGATGAGTTGCATTTCTCACTTTTACATAGGTGAGAGACCAGTGCTTGAATCCCCACCCGAATTTCCTTCCTCAAAAATGAAGATTTTAAAAAGTTTGAATTTCTTATTTACTAAAACCAAATCCTTATGAGTTATGTGGAACAAATCAAATTGAATTGCAAAGTGTGTTGCCTTGGTGGTCCAGTGCCCAGTGGTTGAATTCGTTACCAATGTTTTCATTAAAATGAACCTGTGTCCAACTCAAAAAGCAAGAAAACAAAACAAAATTAAATTTCTGTCATACACTCTTTGAAGGTCTAGCCTAAATCAATCAATTTATATTATGAAACCGATGTGTTTCAGTTGTAACAAATCGAATATATAATTTTACTTTGTTTATTTTGCATTGTCACGAGTGGAATTTGTTCTGGTTGTGACATTTCAGTTGTTAAGGCTCTGGTTATGTACTCAAAATATCCGTTTTGCTGTAATAGGCTGAATAGAGAAAAAGTGAAAATGAATTTTAAATGTATTTTGGTTGAAATGTAATTTTTTAAAAGAAAATCAAACAAAAATTTTACAAGCTTCTACACAAATTTTTTTGTGAGAGAATTAAGTTGGATTTTTGACATTAAAAAAGTTTAGTGAATATAATTCCTAGTTTAAGAAAATAGTGAGGGCATGCGAGCAGGAGTATCTGTCATCATGTGTGTTGTAAAAAGATCTTGTGCTTGCGTTTAAAGGAATCTCTCTTTTAGCATTTTTTCTTGTGCCAACTTTGAGATCTTCTAATACGTCGTCGTTTGCATGGACGAATATTGTTTGGTACAATTATGGGTTACCACCGTGTCGATCAAAGCTTTATTTGCATGGCCCAATAATTATTTTCTTCAATTTTCTCCTACAAAAGTGGAGGCTTTGAAGATGACACGTGGCTATTATGGTCACCAAGATTTCTCAAATTAATGATGCTATTTTATAAGAATATATATATTATATAATTTTTGTGCATTTGGATCATCTTATTAATTATTGTTTATCGGTCATATTCTTAGAATTTTCATCAGCTTTTACTACATAAATTCGGTTGAGTGCGTAGTAGTGAGGTCTTGGGCTAATCATTGGGCTCATTTGGATTTGTTGGACCTTATGTCCATGGATATTATCCATTCTTCTCATATGTAAGATGGGTCCCATGTGAAATTTAGTAACATATGTAACATAGACACATGAAATCTACCCACATATGTTACATAGAATTTTTCATATCCTTCGAAATTCTTAAGATCTTATCACACCCATTAACGGTTTCCCCAAGTGGTAAAATTTCTTTCCATATTCATTAGGCCATGATTAGAGCTATAGTGGATGCATTAGACCAACATTAACGGCGACCACTTTCCATATCCATGTCAATTTGAGTTATTTCATCATATAATTATATATTTTTATTACAAAAATACTAGTATTTTTAATCTTAAAAATAAAAATAAAATATATTAAAAATAAATAAAATAAATATTGATGTAGTTGGGTTGAGATGATTATTAATGATGTGGAAGATAGAGAATTTAGTTAAATATTAAAGTTATTGGATGGTTGAGTGGTTGGGGTGGTTGTTGATAAATATACTCTTAGAATGCAATTTATTATAATATTATAGTCATTAATTCAAAGTCGTGCCACATCAGCTATTTCCCTTGTGATAACGTAGGCTTCAAAGTAGGCTTTTAGCATAAAAAGTTTTAAAGAATATTGAACAAACAAATAAGGTGGAGAACTTGAAAAATTGAAGAAATTGTTAACCCTTTCGCAGAATAACCCAGCACACAAAGACGCCAAATCCATCGTGTCACACGAAGATTCCAACAAAGACATGTTCTGTTGTTCAATTTTTTTTTGACATTTTTATTATTATGGAGAGAAAAAAAATAAAAATAAAATTTAAATTTATTTTGAAAAAATACTTTTTCAAGAAAATGTAGTTCTTTTTTTTTTTGGAAAAAAACTACATCAAACACACCCCGAAAAGTCATTGTTTCAAATTCGTTATCAATGAATTGAATTTGTTCTGTTTGAGCTGTCGTTCAAACACTTCGGGAAGTTTATAAATAGTTAAAATTTGTTTCCCCTTTATTTCCATTACAAACTTTACTGCATCATAACATGTATGAAAACTACAAAATCTACAACATTAAAAAAATAATAAAATAAAATAAAAGACATAATAACTCAAAACAGACGGGACAGGGCTGCTTTAATATACTAAAGATTAGATTTATACTCACAGATTGTGCAGACGATCACTTTATCTTTCGTTCTATGTGCAAACGATCACTTTATCTTTCGTTCTATGACGTGGAAATACAATTAACAAAATTACATATTTTAGTGGTTTTTGAAAATATATTTTAACTTTTGCCCAACAGTAGTGATAATGATACTATAAGTTATGATTTGTACATACATTTGACCACTTAAATAAAATTATTAAAAGAAAATAAGAGTTTTACAAACACAAGAATTGTAGACATAGAACTTCGTACAATTGCAATTATAAACCAAGTCCAACTTAAATGATAAAATATAAAATTATGTTTGTATTTCTGAAAAGATATTAATAGATAAATAAATTAAAAATAAAAATAAAATTGATGCAAATATGAGGCTAAATATATAAAATATATTCCAAACTATTTCATTTTTTAAATATATTTAAGAATATTATTAAATAAATACACAAAGTATCTTAATTATGGCAAATTTATGACGGAGACAAAAATCCGGTGACGTAAAGTTAACCTGACTCGTTGGATTACACGTTGACCATAAAATAGTCCACATGTTTATAAGCGGGATGGCAATTTAAAATATGTTAGGAATTAGAATATTTTGATGAGGTCAGAACCATGTCAGTAGTATAGAACTGAACTTAGAATGTAATATTGTATAGGTTTGAATTGTAATAACATAAGTTCGTGGAGAGCTGAAGTTGGAAGGTTCAAGAATTAGAATATTTCAAAAGATCTTGTTCTACTGCGGTAACTGAACCACAATTGTAAGACTTACAGTTGAAGCTCCTCAGGGTTTAAAAGGAATCCAGCTGCAGTTCCCTCAGAATTGACAATTATTCTGCAGATAAGATTGACTCTAAAGTTGACTTCCAAAAAGAAAGCTGATGTCCGAGTAATCTTTCGCTACCAAGTCAGAAGAAAAGACCAGTTGTCCTTAAGACAACTGAGACAAAAGAGGAATATTCATAGCTGACTTTCAGAGTGTTTCCTGAAAAGACATTCTGATAGTAGGTATTATCCAGCGGTCTATAGCCGAAAGCTGACGAACTGGTGGATAAAGTTCTGAAAAAGCTTGTTGCAAGTACAACAAGAACTTTATTCGCCTGGCGACAGATTTGACTATTCAATCCATGCTTTCCACTTGCTACTCAACGGCTAATATTCAAATCTGACGAGTATAAATAGTAGAGTCAAAAGAAGAGAGAAGACTACTGAAATTCTATCTGCTCTAAGTTGTCTGCTCACTCTCTCTTACAAGCATCTAAAGCTTTTCGAGTTCTAAACTCAAGACCCGAAGAACCTGAAGTTGTCTGTTAGCTAAAAGTTTCCGAGAACCTTTCTTCAAACTTCCATCTAAGAAAGGATAAACACCAGACTGATATATGTTCTGAAGAAAATTGAAACCTTCACCGACCGATCTAAGAAACCTAAGAGGTGGACTCCGGTAAAGCTTCGAAGATCTTCCGTGCCTGCGACCAAAAGCATTAAAGCTCTCCGTTTTAGAAGAATCCTAGTTGTAAACCGTGTTCAAACACTGTGTATAATAAAGATTAGTGAATTCCCTTCATTTGAAGGAAGAGAGGATGTAGGATTGATCAAATCCAAACTGCTATAATATCCGTGTCTGTTTACAGTTTTTCTTATATTTCTGCTAAATGTTTGAAACCCAATTGCCTCATAGTAGCTGGAGTGTAACTGAAAATAAACCCTAATTGACCTAGTCGACAACAACTTTAAGAAACCCAGCTGACTTGCTCCTAAGTCAGCTGAGATAAAATTTGAGCTTACCATTTCCACAACTGGTTAAATAGACTAACACATCCACATATTATCTATCTCTGATTTTGGGACAACAAGTGGTATCAGAGCAGTTGGTCCAAAAGACAAATTGTTTTGTGTTACTAAGGACCAGATCCATCTTTCCTTAAGTGTTTCTTGTTGTGAGCAGGCTTATATCAGTTAACTCTAAAGATGGCATGAACCCAGCTGCCTAAGTTCTCTTTCGAGAATTATACTAACCGGAGGAGAAGAGTCAAAGCTCATCTTCTGAGCCAACACAAAGACATGTGGCTGGTGATTGAAGAGGGTCCCTTAAAGATCCAAAAAGTCAACACTAGTCGCACCACTCTTGATCAACCAGATTATGTGGAAAAGCCACATGTGAGAGTGTACAACATACGACAAAAGACGTCACCAACTAGAATATCTGGCCCAAGATATTCTTTTCTCCATGCTCAACGAGGAACGGATGAAAAACGTAGAGAAATGAGAATCAGCCAAGGTAATCAGGGATTTCCTTGAGGATCTCTGCAAGGAGTCGGAACAAATCACACACAACAAGCTTCAGGTTTGAGCGGAAAAGTATGAATCGTTTACAATGCTAACTGTTGAATCTATCATGCAGATGGAGGCACGATTCAACTCTATAGTCAGTGAGTTGTCAGCTCTTGGAAGGACATATCCTGTAGCTAAGCTCAAAGCGAAGATCCTGGCTCTCATGCCAAGAGAGGATTGATTTGTAAAGGTCACAGATCTCAAGGAGCGAGATCTTTCCAAAATACCAACAAAGGACGTGTTTGCTTCCTTGCGGGTACGCGAGTTTGATCTGTCTCGGATGAACAAGCATGAGGCCAAGAAGGCTACCCAGTAGCAGCAGAAGCCACAATTAACAGCTCCCGTAGCTGTGCCGGTCGAGAAGCCATCGTCCTCATCGACCGAGAAAACCCCAGCCATCTCCGTTCAGGAGTTTGAGGAACAAATGAGAATCCTCACTAAAAAGCTTGAGAAAGCCAAGTTCAAAGCTTAAGCTGAAGAGGATAAGAAGTCCGATAAGTTGCAGTTTAGGAGGTGACAGCAGCGGATTTGTTTTCATGCAACTCTCCTAACCATTTAAAATTTGACTGTCCACAGATTAGAGAGGAGGAACGAGCGATGCTGAAGAAGTGCTTCCAAAGAAGGGTCTCCAAAGCTTATGCTGAGGCCATGCTAAACAGAATTGAGATGCCACATATCGCATATGATGATGAAATTCTGGACTCAGAATCAGCCAATAGCTCGGATGATGAGGAGCAATTCTTAGCCTTCACGGCTGATATTCAAGAGGAAGCTGGAACTGCACTTACCTCAGCTGAGGATAAGGTAACTGAGCTTTATCAGTCCTTGCATGCGCATGAACACAAAAATGAGGACTCAAAGTCATGTCATTCTGACTATAGGGAACTATCAATGGAATCCCTTTCCAAGGATTTCAATTACATGTGCACCTTACAATCAAAAATCACTCATGAAAATGCTTCTCTTAAGGAGCAAACTTTAAAACTGACAGCCGACCTAGAAAGTGCTCAGATACACACAACTGTCATCGAAAATTTAAGGTTGAAAACTTAGCTCTCACAGGTGAGATAGAAATCTTAAAGAACAAAACCCTCGAGAAGATAAATTACTTGTATCTTTTAACAAAAGCTCGAGAGATTTGGAGCATCTCATAAGCATCCAAAAATCATGCATAGAAAAAGGTGGGTTCGAACATGATCCATCAGCTTCGAATGACAAAACTATTTTAAGCATAAACAAAGGCAAGGAGAAAATAGTTTTTCTCACAGCCCAAGTTTAAGTGGGCCAGTCATCTAGGACAGCTGCAGCTCCCGAAGCTGCATAGCTGATGGAAAAGACAGCTGCTCTTCCCAAAGTTGTAAAGCCAAGAGAAACTCAGCTCTCTAGGATACCAACAAGCTGGAGACATCTCAATTCTGCCAAGTCAAACTGGAGACCCTCAGCCAACCAACACCCACAAGGAAAGAGATTCAGCTATACTGAGTATAGTCGTCTGATTTAGAGAACCAACCGTCCAGGGCTTGGATATCAATCCAGAAAGCCCAAGACAGTTGTCCGAGGACCAGCTCCTCGAGGTTACGTTAAAAGGCTAGTTCCAACTAGGAACACAACCACTCAACACAACTCACATATACATGCACAATTTAATAAGAAAGATCGTGATTGCATGTAGTTCCAACTAAGGAGGAAAAAGAAGGCAGTGAAAGAAGCTGCCCAAGAGGTCAAAACTCTTAAAATAAAACAAGTAATAGATCCCCAAAGGGTTCATCAAACTGTTGATCCCTCAGGACCCGAAGTAAGATAGGTACCTTAATCATCATCTCTGTGATTGTAGGTCAAAGAAGAGAGAGAAGCGTAAGAAAGAAGTTGTGTTGTGGATACTGGACAGCGGCTGCTCTGGACACATGACCGGGATCAAGGAGATTATGTCCGATATCAAGCCTATCAACGGTCCTTCAGTCATTTTTGGGGACAACTTCGGAGGCAAGATTGTGGCAACTGGATTGCTAAAGATCAATGGAGTTGCCCTAAATAGTGTCTCACTCGTGGAGAATCTCTAGCATAACCACCAACCAACATGGAGAGCATAGCTACAAGACGGTGTTCGCCAAAAGCGAGTGTCTAATCAAGGATCGTATCTCCAAGGAAGTCATCGTTTGTGGCATCAGAAAAGAAGAATTATACATCATTGACTGGAACAATGGGAGTCCGAGTTCCTGCCTAGTTTCGAGGGGGTCAACCTAAACCAGCTGACTATGGTATAAGAGGCTCAATCACCTCAACTTCAAGACCATCAATCACTTAGTCAAGCACAACCTGGTCGAAGGGCTGCCACCTGAGGTATTGAAGAAAGAATGAGCGTGCAGCGCTTCTCAGCTTGGGAAGTAAACTAAGATCTCATTCAAGGGAAAAGTTTTTGATCCAATCACTTTCAAAGTCCTGGAACTGTTTCACATGGACTCGTTCAGGCCAGTTACTCCTCATCAGTCGGAAGGAAGAGCTTCACCTTGGTGGTGATTGACTACTTCTCTAGATTTACATGGGTGGAGTTTCTGCGGAGTAAGACTGAGGTGAAGATAGCTTTGCTGGAGCTGATTCTAAAAGTTCAGAATGAGAAGAATTGTCGAGTAGTCAGAATCAGATTAGACAATGGGACTGAGTTCTGCAACGGACCAGCTATGGACTTCTGCACAGATCATGAGATCAGTCATGAGCATTCAGCTCCAAGGACGCCGCAACAGAATGGTCTTGCAGGGAGAAGGAATCAGACGTTGAAGGAAGCTGCGTGATCTATGCTATCTGTGGCTAAGATCGGACGGAGCTGCTGGCTGAAGCTGTCAGCACAGCTTGCTACACTCTGATGCGCAGCTTCATCAACCTACGACTCAACAAAACACCTTATGAGGTGTATGAGGGTCGTATGCCTTCTCTAACTCATCTATGGACCTTTGGTTACCCATGTTATATTCATAACAATGGAAAGTCAAAATTGAATACCTTTTAAACTAAAGCTGATGAGGGAGTATTCGTGGAATATGGACCCCCTTCTCATAAGGCATTTAGAGTATTCAACAAGACAACTATTCTGTGGAAATAACATGTGATGTTATTTTTTATGAGCCTACCTTATTATGCAGGAACACTACAGAGCTAATTCTGAACTGCACAGATGCCGATGAAGCTGATGTTCACCTGGGAAACAGCCGTGGTGTGCAACTAGTTGAACCAGCTAGCTTTGAATCTAGAAACTCAGTTCAGACTCCAGCAACCTCAGTCGGAGTTGAAACGACTGAGAAGGTCTGTTATGCAGAATTTCTCACTCAGACCTTATGAAATGCATCAATTCAAGAGTCAACTGGAGATGCCTCTAAAGTAGGGGGAATCTCAACTCAAAATAGAGACCTAGCTAAAGATCACTCCCGTGCAGATCAGTCTGTTCCAGTTCAACCTAATTCAGTTGAGGATGTTCTTAGAATATTAGTTGAACCGAAGTTAGCCACCGGAATCCCAGCTTTTAATGAAAGTGTTGAGATGGAGTTAGCCACTGGAACCCCGGTTCTAGGCGAAAGAAGTTGCGATGGAGGAGACCACTGGAACCCAAGTTCTAGAAGGTAGAATTGTGACAGAGCATTTTCCTCTTCAGAAAATTTGGTAGATGTTTCACTCACAGTTGACTCTTCTACCCCAGCTGTGCTTCATCCTTCAGATGCCCAACTTGTTCAAGTTGATGTGATCAGACCACCTCGCTGGTTAAGAGATTATCCAACTGAAGATATATTGTGGACGATGCAGCTGATCCAGTTCACATAAGATCATGAGAAGCGTCCTTTAGTTGCTTCTTGTCCCAAATAGAGCCTTCTAAGCTGGAGGAAGCTCTATCATCATCTGACTGGATCTCCGCAATGCAAGAGGAACTTGCAGAATTTATCCAAAATAATGTATGGTATCTGGTAGACCGTTCCAATCATCAAAAGGTCATCGGTACTAAATGGGTCTTCAAAAACAAAAGGGATAAAAATGACATCGTAATACGCAACAAAGTAAGATTGGTAGCCAAAGGATATGCTCAATGTGAAGGGATTGATTTCGACGAGACCTTCGCCTCAGTTGCATGAATAGAAGCTATCGGATTATTCTTGGAGTACGCAGCTAATCGTGGCTTCATCGTCTATTAAATGTACGTGAAAAGTGCCTTCCTGAATGGCGAGCTGATCGAGGAGGTGTATGTGGAGCAGCCTCCAGGCTTTGAACATGGAAACAATGTATATCGATTGAGGAAAGCCCTCTACGGGTTAAAGCATGCTCCTAGAGCTTGGTACGAAAATTTGTCCCAATTTCAGCTGAAAAATGGATTCCAAAAGGAAATGATAGATAGAACTCTCTTCCGCAGTGAAGATAATGGTAATATGATGTTAGTTCAGATTTAGTTGGACGACATCATCTTTGTATCAAGGAATTCGATAATGTGTGAAAGGTTTGCCCAATTGATGCAAGACAACTTTCAGATGAATATGATGGACAAGATGTTCTATTTCTTGGGACTTCAAGTTAAGAAAATGCCAGAAAGGATCTTATAAATGAGCAGAAAAACACCCAAGAGCTGATTAAGAAATATTGTCCGGAGAAAACAAAGACTTTACGGATTCCAATGAGTACGACTGCCCAACTAACACTCAATGAAGAGAGAGAATCCGTAAATCCTACAGTTTACAAGGGAATCATCGTTGTTGTATCTGACTGTCAGGTATCCTGACATTAGTTATGCAGTTGGAGTTTGTGCGAGATTTCAAGCTAATCTAAATAAATTGCACATGGATGCAGCTGTATGGATTGTTTGATACTTAAAGGGATCTGAAATTCTCAGACTTTGGTATCGTAGAGATTATGGGTTGGATTTGAAAGGGTTCTCAGACTGAGACTTTGGAGGCTGTCGGATCGATATAAAGTGTACCAGCGGAAGATATCAGTTCATTGCTTACAAGCTGATTTCATGGTTTAGAGAGAAGCAACACTCTATTGCCACATCCACAGCTGAAGCTGAATACGTAGCCGTAGGAAGCTGTTGTACTCAACTGCTTTGGATCAAGCAGCAACTGCTAGACTACAAGATTCCAATTGAAGCAGTTCCGATATTCTGTGACAACAATAGTGCCATAGCTATCATGCAGATTCTAGTTCATCGCTCAAGGATGAAGCATATTGATATTCGACATCATTTCATCCGCGATCATGTTAAAAAGAAGGAGGTGTTGATTGCTCATGTAAAAACTGAGGATCAACTTGCTGATATGTTTACTAAATCACTTTAGGAGTCCAGATTCAAGGAGTTATCTTTACAACTGGGTCTATTGGAACTGGACATATTAGTTGAATGAGACAATTGAAGGAATTTTTTTTGAAGTATAGGAAAGCTGAGTCCCAGCTCTCAGCCATCAGTTCTCTAAATTTCAACTAGAGGGGACCTGAGTCCAAACTCTCAGTTATATTGCTTTTGGGAAGTTCATCAGCTTCGTCTTAGCTCTCAACTGAATTACTAAGAATTGACCGAGGATTCTGTCAGTTATCGGGTTGATCACTCTGAGTGGGACGCCTGATATCTATACAGTTGTCAGTCACTTAGTAAGGAGTTCGCAGCTGAGTCCAAGCTCTCAGCTGAAGGATGTTAAATGTTAGCTCAGTACCTGTTCAGCTATCAATATCACAGCTCACAACACTCGAACTGAGTCCCAGCTCTCAATTCCTGGAGTATCATACTTAGGAAAAAAACCTTTCAGAAAAGTTATTTCTCCCCCACTTACATCATTTAATTCAAAATTTGAATGACATAAACGCACATTTAATGTGATAAGACTTGCCCGCCGAAACCAGCTAATAAAGAACTGCATTACAGTGCACGTTCAACGAGTTAGAAACCGCCTCTACACTGTGCAAAGGACAGCTGATCCGGACTGTTGAATATAAACAGTCCTTTCAATCTTAGCCTTCCGTTCCTTACCAAAAATATCTATACAAGGGAATCTCCTTCTTCTGATCAAGATTTTCCATTCTCGATCATATCTCAGTCCTTATATCCCAAATCACTCTTAAAAACTCCCAAATCCTTTAACCCTACTTCCATCAATGGCTTCCCAATCTCAAACCCCCAAGAAAATTCCCGAAGCCATTCCTCTCACCACTCTTGTCGCTATTGTGAAGGAGGGTGTTGAGGTTCAAATTTTTCGTAATAGAAAAAGAACTTCACATAGATGATCACGAAGCAAAAGTTTGGAAATAGATTGAATGTACTCATAACTTTTAATGCTAAAAATGAAGTATTATTAGCAAAAATTCATCACCTTTACATTATACACAAGGGTCCTATTTATACGGGAGAGGGGGGGTGACAGTTATTATGCTATAAACGTGGGTAGTGTGTATGCGGTTGTGTGCTGGTAACCGCTCCCATGATCTTGGCATGGTCAAAGTAGTGGGTGTGTGGAGTCGATCCTCCCCTAATCGAGGAATAAAAAATATGGCTCGTGACATTTCTACGCTCGATCTATTTTTTGATTTTGGGTTTGCTGCCCTTTCTCGACCCCTATGGATCGTCATTTTTACCTTTGAGATGGAGGGGAGCCCGGGGGTATTGTTAGACCTGTGTCTTATCTTCGAGCTTGATGCAAGCCCAGGTGTTGTCCGACCCATGCTTCATCTTCGGGCTCGAGGTGAGCCCTGGGTGTTTTTCGATCCATGCTTCATTTTTGGGCTTAAGGCGAGCCCCTGGTGTTGTCCGACTCGTATTTAATTTTGGACTCAAGGTGAGCCCTAGGTGGTGTTAGACCCGTGTTTTAACTTCGAACTCGAGTCGAAACCCGGGAGGTGTCAGACCCGTACTTTAACTAACTTCAGGCTTGAGGCAAGCCAGGGTGTAGTCGGACCCATTCTTTAAGTAACTTTGGGCTTGAGGCAAGCTCAGGGTGTAGTCGGAACCGTACTTTAACTAACTTCGGGCTCGAGGCAAACCTAGGGTGTAGCCGGACCCGTACTTTAACTAACTTCGTGCTAG
Organism: Ocimum tenuiflorum; assembly: GCA_001278415.1. Lineage (NCBI taxonomy): Eukaryota > Viridiplantae > Streptophyta > Magnoliopsida > Lamiales > Lamiaceae > Ocimum > Ocimum tenuiflorum. Next base: position 24 of record AYJT01035037.1, on the reverse strand, counting down.
AGGCAAGCCCAGGACGTAGTCGGA
>AYJT01034976.1:0-10424 GCA_001278415.1 Ocimum tenuiflorum | reverse complement strand
CTGTGTGCTTTTGTATGTAATTGTATTTAATCAAATGCTTATCCCAACGAAAACAGAAGATGATAGGTATAAATTAATTAAGACAGTGCATATAATTAACTAGATGCAACTCGATGGGTTCATGGCTGGCAACTAAACTGGATTCTTATTATCACATCTAACACATTGATTTGACCAAGAATGCTAATCTGCCTATAACAATATCTATGTATATGCATATATATGTATATATATGACTATATCTGGTTTATTAGCTATTCATGATGCATGGAAATATACATGTACATATATATATGTGCAGAACATGATCAAGAACATAATGACAGGTCTCCTAAAGGGGGTGCAAGAGTACAAAACCAATATGATATCCTACAAATTTTGGACCACACAATAAAAAAAAAATTATTACTCCTCCACTCCAGATAATAAGATTCTCATCGCTATAGTAATAAATCAGAAAATAGGAACTCCTTCCCCAAACTTTCGAACGGCCGAAACAGAACCAAAAGAGAACATCTCAGGGTTCAATCACGGAAAAGCAAACGCAAGGGGGAAAAAAAGACGAATTCTAGAGGAATTTCTACTGACCTTAAACACCAAACACTCGCACTGATCTCGAACTGTTGTTCTCACTTCGTTGGATAATCTGAGAGTGGGAGAATGAAGAGGACTTGAGGCGCCAACAATCACAACGACAGAGGTATAAATTGGGAAGGAATATTAGGGCAAAGGACGAACTTTCCATCTTTGAGACTTTGAAATATTGGGATTGATAATGAGCAACAAAGTTGGCGCTAATTTTTTTATTTTCCTGAAGGACCATTACAAAATCTAAGAGATAGGTATTCTTGGGCTTGTTATCGGATTTCTAAATAGTATCTGGCTTAGGGTACAAGAATGTGAAAATAGTAAAAATGCTTACATGAATTTACTCAGTGATAATGATAATAATGAACTGACATCTAATAAAAGAGAACTAAAAGAATTATATAAAATAAATAAATAATTTAAATTAGAGAAATTTTAGTAAAATTTAGATGAAATAAGATTTTAAATTGGTTATTACATCCCTCCCCACTAAATAAAAATTTCGTCCTCAAAATTGCTTATCTTAGTCCAAAAATTGTGGATATCTTGATCTTATCTCGTCCTCTCTTTCCCATGTAGCTTCAATTTTAACATGTCTACTCCATTGAATCTTTAATCATGGAATCTCTTTCCTCCACAACATGTGCACCTTTCTATCGAACACGGCAATAGGACACTCTGGTATAATAAATCTTTCTTCACCCCTAAATCAACATGATTCACAATGTTGCTTGGATTGTGAATATACTTCCTCAAAGATGAGACATGGAAGACATTATGTATCGCGGTCAAATTAGGTGGTAGTGTAGGTTTGTAAGCTAATTCTCCAATCCTCTTGAGAATCTCAAAAGGACCAATTAAACGCGGTCTCAACTTGCTGCTCTTACCAATTTGGACCACTCCTTTCATCGGTGACAATTTCAAAAACTCTTTGTCGCCAACTTTAAACTAAACATCTTTTCTCTTCAAGGCCGCATAGGACATCTGTCGATCCTGGGTGATTTTGATGAGCTCTCGGACTTTGCTAATCACCGGCCATTATCTTCTCCACAATCTCAGGACCCGATATTCTTTACTCGCCGATCTCATCCCAATGAAATGGTGATCTGCACTTTCTTCCGTATAAGGCCTCATATGGCGCCATGTATCTCCAATAGATCTCCCTTCTTAGCTGCTCATTTTTGGGCACACAGATTCTTCCCACATAAAACAGAGCTCCATCTGTATCGACTGCAAATCCCTTTATATCTCCATTTAAAGCTCGTTTCTTCAATTTGCATAAAAACTTGTCATTCGCTTGTGCTTCACGAATTTGATTCCTTAACAACGGCTAAATAGTCAAAGCTACTAGAACTGACTTCATATTTTTTGTTGGTGGCACCAATTCAATCTTTAAGTTTTCAAACTCTTTAACCAATTGAGAGGTGTGAACTCCTTTCCTGCTCAAAGCATCTGCCACAACATTTGCTTTATCAGGATGATGGTGCTATAAATTTGACTACCCCTTTTTTAATGAAGAACCATTCACCATTCACCATTCACCATCTAACATACATTACCACCTTTACATTTCCTCTCTCTTAGTTTAGTTAGGTTAGAATAGATAGGTAGATTAGCTTGGGAAGGAAGCTTTCAAGTTGTGCTAAATCCGGCAAGAAATCCGACAATCTGACTGTGAAATTGCAATGGGCTTGTTTCCTATTCGCTTAATATCATTTTGTATGATGATTTCTATGGTTGTGTTGTTTTTTAGTTCTCTAATCATGAGTTAATTGTATTTGTGGGTCTAGGGTTTTGTAGTTGAATTTGGGGATTTTGATACTATTAATTATTAATGTGATTTCCTTCCTAATTTAAGTTCACTTTTCTTGATATCTTTAATTTATCACCACATTTAGGTACGCCAACTAGTGTGTTGGGAGTCATAGTCTATGAGCTTCTGACGGTGTTATATGAATATGTATTTTACTTGATTAGTGATGTATTGAGCATGTGGAATACGACAATCGCATGTTTAGTGCAAGTTTAAGTTTAATCATCTTTATTTCATCCACGTAGCCTCAATACTTATGTGTGTGGTGCACAATAACCTATGCCAATGATTTGTGATCCTTTAAACCGCAAGCTATTTAATTAGGATTAAATTGGTCACACATTGTGATTTATTTGTTATCTTATCCCCTATTCAATTATGAAACCCAATGACTTACACTTTCGTTTGTTGGTTTTCCTTACCATTAGTTAATGTTAGCTAATTTAGTTCATTTGTCTAGTTAATTAAATTTCCCCCAAACTTATGATTTGCTTAGATAATGGTGATGACATGGATCTATTACTTAGGTTGAGTCCGATATATTAGTCCTTGAGGATACGATACTCATGCTCATCGATGTACCACCTACGACCCGTACACTTGCGATTTTATAGGTGAATAAACCATTGATCAAAGGGTTTTAGTTTAAGAAGCCACTTTATGCGCATAAAATAGTTTTAGAGTCTTATCACCTTTACGCCGTAGAGGTTGCATATCTGTTGGTGTGAACCAGGAAACAAGCCTTCTATGCTAGCCATGATGCATCCTACGAGGAATATGTCCTCGCTAGTTAGCATCACCGAGTGCACTAAACTTAGGGACTTAAATTACCACTAAGGTTCGATCGCTAAACAAATGGCCCTTCACGCACTATGGCGCAGTTCGAGATATCAGTTTGCCGCTCACGCGCCACGAAATGATCTGATACTACTAAGTAGATAGGCATCCACAGTATATTTTTTTGCCATGATAATCATACTTGAAAACAAAACATAGTTTTGTTTTTAGAAAACAAAGCGTAGTTCGAAATCAGGTTTCAGTTTATAGTTAGAAAGCCCACCTCGATCCTCGTCTAGATAGGTGGCTAGACGTTTTGCAGAGAATTTTTATTTCTGCGAAATATGAATCACTATATCAGGATTTATCTCTTAACAAGTCTTAACTGTTTAATTCCTCTAGTTCGGGATTACAGTATCACGTTGTATAGGGTACTAATTAGAGAAGTCGAGTCCCAATCCATGAACTTGAGTCTTACCAACGATGGTTGTGTTTATAATTTGATTCACTTACATGAAAGGAGAGCCGGTTGGGTTTAGGATCCCGCAGAATGTTTTACGAGGTTTTCTCGGTTTGTGTACTGGTTCAATCGGTGGTTTGAGATTTTCAAAGATTGGATCATATGTAAGGGTTGATTCATGTGAATCTCTATTATGACATTTGTTTATTCGAATTTGATAATTTGTCATAGTTGGGAATTTATGGAGTAAACGCGATCGTTCAAATGTCAGATTCGCGATGGTTCGTGAGTATAATAGCGAATATAAAATGAGGTTGGTTAATATCACTACCATTGGTTTATTTGGATGTCAAAGTATAATAATATTTGAATTTGGAAGACTCAAAAGTTAAAACAGGGCTAAACGATTCAAAACTGGTTAACTCAGGGTCAATCAATTCGATCGAAGTGGACCTACTTCGATCGACTTAAACCAGACTTTCTTAGACTCGAAGAAAGGACTTTTGGTCACAGAAAAGGGTTTCAAGGTTGACCAATTCGATCGAATTTTCCTGGGCTATTCGGTCAAAATGGACCTGCTACTCCAAGTCAGAAATGGCTTCTTTGACGAGTTTTCGGCCATTTCTCGCTCGACACTCATCCCCATCCAAAAACCAACATATATTCAAGCATAATAACAATCAATAAACATATTTAAACAAGATTTAAACATCAAATCATCATGGATCATCATGAATCAAGCGTAAAATTTGATATCAAGGTTGATCGATTACCTCTAGTTTTTAGCTTTTTCCAACGCGATCAAGGTTCGATCTTCCAACATCTTCACCAATCTAGTAACTACGAAGTGTGGGGATGATATTAGAACTTTGAATCATCAAGAAAAACAAAGATTCGAAGGTGAAAAATGTTCATCAAAACCCCAACTCACACCAAGTTTTTCAGTCGATCGTCTTATCCGGCAAGATTTTGAGTTCTCCGGCAATTTCTTTCACCTTCTATGATCTCCACTCTTCTCACCACACTCACTTTCCTCAAGCTATGGTACTCCCTGGAATTGGTTGGAGTGAAAGTGACGAAGTTGAACTCCCCTATTTCTTTTGATTGTAAGTTGAGTGCAACAGTTTGAGGACAATGAAGTGGCCATTCTCCAGCCAACCTAGCATGCAAGTTGAAATGAAGTTGACTTTTAACATCACATGATGTTGAAATGAAGATTGTTGACTCAACATTTTAGTGCCGAAAAATTGAATTCGTCTTATATTTGACCAATTTTTAATAGTTTGACGTTTATTTGAAATTTTGGCATGGTTTGTATTATTTTTGACACATAATGAATAATTTATATTATAATTGAATTTATTCCATTAAAATAGATTACATGGCATAACTGACATGGCATTGACGTGTAATCCGACGTGCTGAATCAGCATTCCGGTGCAGAAAAATTAAAGTCGTCCTATATTTGAACTATTTATGCTAGTTTGTACATTTATTTGGAATTTTATATAGTTTATATTATTTTTGAAAAAAAAATGCATAGTTTATGATATAACTGAATATTTTTCCATATTATTACTATCTTCAAAATACAAGGATTATTACAAAGAATAAAATTAAAACATAGAAAATATGAAAAAAACTGCTATGCTAACCAAATATACCTAATTATTAAAAAGAATTGATTGATACACATGATAAGTCAAACATAACTAATTATTTCATGTAATTTGTGAATTTTAACTTTTCATCAATGAAATTTAGTGAGCAATACATACTTTCACTTTTCATTCTAGTATTGAATATGAAATGAACTATGAATAACAATTCGTTAGATGAAAAAGAAAAGAAAAGGAGAAAAAGTAAAAAAAAAAAAAAGAATAAATAAAATATAGATAAAATTAAACAAATAAGAGGGAAGGAAAAAGGAATGAGAAAATGTAATTATGTATGTCGAGTAATATGCAATGGAATCCTCCTCTTCTACTTTTTGCAATCTTAAATCTCTTTGGGGAGAACTCGTGCTCTTGTTGCCTTAGATAGGTTTGTTTTCGCATCTTAGAGTTTGACCGTTAGTTTCTCTCTTTTGTAATTTCTCAGTTTCAACTCAATGAAATTTCTCTTTTAAAAAAAATATTATGTAATATAATTTGGTTCGTTTTGCCGAAAAAGATAATAATTAATATGAACTTCTTTTAGTGAATCCATTTTTTGTGTGTATTAACCTTCTTTTCTATTAAGGTGGGTGTTAGGAATTATAATATTTTGATGATGTCAGAAACCATGTCTGTAATTTAAAACTAATCTTACAATGTAATATACTATACGTCTGAATTGTAATAGCATAGGTTTGCGGAGAGTTGAACATTGAAAATTCAAGACTTAGAATATTTCAGAAGATCTTGTTCTACTATGGTATCTGATCCGCAGCTATGCCATCCCAGCAGTGGGACTTATAGCTGAAGCATCTCAGCTGTGAAAAGAATCCAGCTGCAATTCCCTCATAATTCACAGCTGACTTAAAAACAAGATTGACTCTAGAGCTAATTTCCAGAAAGAAAAGCTAACATCCGAGAAATTTGTCCTTATCAAATCAGAAGATCAACCCAGTGGTCTTTTTAGACAACTGAGGCAAAAGAGGAGTACTCAGAGTTGACTTTCAGAATGTTTCCAAAAAGGCATTTTAACAGTAGGTATTATCCAGCAGTCCATAGATAAAAAGCTGACGGGCCGGTGGATAAAGCTCTGAAATAGTTCTCCGTCGAAAACTATACCAACTAGAGGAGGAGGGTCAAAGCTCATCTCCAGATTCAGCACGAGGATATGTGTTTGGTTATCGAAGAAGGATCCTTGAAATTTCATAAGGTCAACACCAACTGCACAACCCCCGATCAGCTAGAGTACGTCGAGAAGCCACATGCGGAGTGGACATTAGACGACAAAAGATGTCACGAACTAGAATATCTGGTCCAGGATATTCTTTTCTCCACGCTCGACGAAGAGTAGATGAAAAATGTGGAAAAATACGAATCAACCAAGGAAATCTGGGATTTCCTATAGGATCTCTGGACGGAGTCAAAATAGATTACACGCAACAAGCTATATGATCGCATGGAAAAATATGAGTCATTTGCTATGCTAACCGGTGAATCTATCATGCAGATAGACACCCGATTCAACTCAATAGTAAGTGAGCTGTCAACTCTTGGAAGCACATATTCAGTCACTGAGTTCAACGCAAAAATCTTAGCTCGTATAACTAGAGAAGACTGGTTTGTTAAGGTCACAACACTAAAGGAGCGTGATCTCTCAAAGATGCCAACGAAGGATGTGTTTGCCTCCCTGCGAGCACACAAATTTGACCTAGCACGGTTGAACGAGCATGAGGCCAAAAAGGCTACCCAGTTGTCGTCAAGGCTGGAGGATGTTGCTCTCTTTGTTAAGAAGAAATTCTCTTCAAGAAAGCAGCATAAGTCACAGTTCACAACTCCTTTAACTGTGTTGGTCGAGAAGCCATCCTCCTCATCAACTAAGAAAACCCCAGCCAGCTCTCTTCAGGAGTTGGAGGAACAAAATGACAAACCTCACTAAAAAGCTTGAGAAAGCCAAGCTCAAGGCTTAAGTTGAAGAGGATAAGAAGTTTGATATGTCGCAGTTCAGAAGGCGACAATAGCGGACTTGTTTTCAATGCAACTCTTCTAACCATTTAAAATTTGATTGTCCACATCAGAGAGGAGGAACGAGCGAAGCTGAAGAAGAGGCTTCCAGAGAAGGGTCTCCAAGCTTATGCAAAGGCCATGCTAACCAGAACTGGAAAGCCAGATATAACATATGATGATCAAGTTCTGGATTCAGAATCAGCCAGCAACTCCAATGATGAGGAGCAGCTCGTAGCCTTCATGGCTAATATTCAATAAAAAGCTGAGATTGAACCTACCTCAGCTGAGAAAGAGGTTGCTAACACCTCTCAAATTTTACTTATAGTCAATCATAAAAATGAGGACTCTGAGTCATTCATTCTGACTCTGAGGATCTTTCACTTGAAAGCTTGTCAAAAGAATTCGATTACATGTGCACGTTGCAATCCCAGATTTTGAATGATAATATTTCTTTAAAAGAACCGATTTCAAAACTAACTGCTGAACCTGAAAAGGCTCAGTCCTTAATAATAGTTAATTAGAAATATAGGAAAGAAAGCTCAGCCATTAAAACCAGTTTTGAAAATCTTTCAGCTAAACTTGAATCCTTAAGAGCAGAAAAAATTGAGCAGAAAAAAATCCTCTCTTTGTTTAACAAAAGTGCAAGGGATTTGGAACATCTTCTCAGCATTCAAAAATCTTGTACTGAAAAGAATGGATTAGGACATGATCCATTCAGTTTGAATGACAAAACTAACCCTTTCATGAGTAAAGGCATGGGGAAAATTATATTTCAGCCAGCTGAAATACAAACTGGCCAGTCTTCAAGGCCAACTGAAGAAGGCTCAACTGACTGGAATGTCAGCCGCACCATTTAACGCTGGACGACTGAGAAAACCCCAGCTATCTAAGGTACCGGCTCCTACTCACCACTGTTCAGGGAAACTTAACTGGAGACCTCCCAGTTATGCAAAAGCAAACTGGAGGTATCCCAGTTCAGGAAGACCTGACTAGAGTCCTTCCACTAGTCAACAAGTACTCAGACATTCTAAGTCAAGATGGCAAGGTAGGAAGGTTAATCGTCCTGGACTTGGATTCAATCCTAGGAAGACCAAGATAGATGCCAACACATATTCAGGGTCAGCCCCCTGAAGTTTTGTTAGGAATTCGGTTGCAAAGCAAAACTCACACACAAATGCATGTTTTAATCAAAACGATCATAATAGAATGCATTTTATGAAAAGACAGCAGAAGAAGGCAGTGAAACAAGCTGCTCGATCGGTCCAAGGTCTTAAAATCAAACAAGTATAGATTCCGAAAAGATTCATGCATGTAGTGACCCCTAAGGACCTGAAGTAACATGGGTACCTAAACCGTCTTCTCTGTGATTGTAGGACACAGAAGAAAATCGACAACCTCTTAGAGCAAATGGGACATGGATTCTGGATAGCGGCTGCTCAGGGCACATGATTGGGAACAAGGATAAGAGGGACAACATCATTCGAGTCAGTGGGCCATCTGTAATTTTTAGGGACAACTTCAGAGGAAGAATAGTTGCTTTCGGTACTGTCTAAATCAATGGAGTTACGCTCAATGGTGTCTCCCTAGTATCGAATTTAAAGCATAATCTAGTGAGCATCAGCCAACTTGGAGAAAATGGCTACAAGAGAGTATTCGCGAAGAACGAATGCTATATAAAGGATAAAATCTCCAAGGAATTAGTCTTTAGAGGAATTAGGCAAGGAGGGCTATACATTGTTGATTGGAATAATGGCAGTCCTAACTCTTGTCTAGTATCTCGAAGCTCTACTGAGACCAGCTGGTTATGGCACAAAAGATTAAATCACATAAACTTCAAAACTATCAACCATCTTGTAACACCCCGACCTCGATAGCCGGGATGCTACTGGCGGAACCAAGTGATAATACATGATTAGACATCATTGACATTCATTCATCATCCACAAAATAATTACATAAGAAGTGAAATAAAAAATGAGAGAACGAAAAATTCATATCCGAAGTCAAATGTTAAAGTTTCAGAACCAACAAAGGAAATATTTGTTCAAACGATAAGTGTTCGTTCTAAAGTTCGACAGCGGAAAGTATGGTTGAAGAGCACATACGAAGATGCACCCTTCAGGGCACTAAAATCTCAAAATAGGTCACTGCTCAACGGCCTCACGACTCCGCAACTGTCAACCTGCACATTTAGAAAGATATGCAGGGCGTTTGTACAAAAGCACTCAGTGGACACATCGTTGAAAAGTTACATACATAAAAGCATTTTGTGTTGCTTACTCGTTTGGCAGAATGTAGGGGTTTTACTTGAAAAGATCCCACAAATGCTAAAACATTTTCAAAACACGCGCACAATTTATTACCATACTATCTGTTTTCTAATAAGATCCGACTAGGGGTAGGCCTCTCGATTAGTTCATTGTACACAAATCACAGGAACCATTGGCTAGGGTGACCGCCCGTACATATATCACATCATCATCATCACAATCATTCAACATTCGATATCATCATTCATCGTATTCACTTTCCCCTGCACAATTGGCATCCCCCCTCCCCTCCCCCGCTCCAATTGTCAGGTAGCTATTAACTCCAAGCTCTAAGTGACGAGTGGGAGACAGATAAGCATGCAAAACCAAATAGACAAACACATAGATTGGCAAACATGTTTGAACAGTTTTCAAGAAAAATGGAAAACACATTGTATATATATATTTTAATTTAGGAAAGCCCACCTCATGTCCTAGCTAAGCTCAAAGTATGCGGGTGGAATCTTCTCAACAGCTCTCTCGAAGAAGCGAACACCTTCATGAAATCACGGATGTGAGTACAACGTCGAATTGCTAATAACGATGTACTAAATTTTCATAATGCAACTTATAACTTTTGAATTATTTTAAGTAATATTTTTAATCGCTGGGTCGGAGAAGAGACTCGGTTGGATACTCAGAATATCAATGGATTCAAGAAAACTCTTCATAGCGAGTTTGAGTCAAAGCTCTTTATGTCCTTTTCAAACAGTCAATAAGTTGAGGTTCGGATTGGGATGCTCGAGGTTCGGGTCGAGGAGAATCGAAGTAAGTCGGTCAAGGTATTCGAGGTTCGAATTGATGAAGCATGAGGTTCA
>AYJT01034972.1:0-11306 GCA_001278415.1 Ocimum tenuiflorum | reverse complement strand
TCTCCAGTCTGTTCCAGTTCAACCATCAAATCCCTCTCAGCTGCAAATGATAGCTCTTTCAGAGGTGCAACCATCTCCTTCACTTATACCTAGTATGGACCTGGTTCTCTCATCTGAGGCAGTGGCGCGTTCTCAACCTTCTAGTTCCTCTACTGCCCTCACTCCAGTTCAGAGCAGCTTCGATCCTTTAATCCTTCTAAGTTTACAAACTCTTACTCAAAGCATGACTTTTCTGTTTGATGCTATCCAAAAAGGGAAAGAATGGCGGCTGAAGAGAGATCGGAAAGAGTACGAGAAGAAGATGAAAGCAGAGGAGAAAAAGAAGAGGAAGAAGGCAGCCAAGGAGTCTGAACGAGTTGCCAAAAAGCACAAGGAAGAAAAGACCAGGTAAATGCCTAGACGTAGTCAGTTCTTTTTATTACATTGTACTTGTTTTTAATTTCGTATCATAGGTACAATGTAATCTGATCAAATATATACAATTGACTCCATCTTTGAATGACAATAACTTGTTGTCTCAAAGATTATTTGTTCTTGCATAGCTACAACTGGGTACGCACTGTTAATTGCAATCAGTTTCGGCTATTACAATCTTCTTACATTCCAAGGCATTTGAATTTCGAGAAACAAGTTATTTAAGACTTGTAATATTTTGAGGAATGATAAGAGAAGATTAGATAACAGCATAGGTTCGTGGAGAGCTGAAGCTAAAAAATTTAAGACTTAGAATATTTCAAAAGATCTTGTTATATTACGGTATCTGATCCGCAACTATGCCATCCCAGCAGTGAGACTCACAGCTGAGGCATCTCAGCTGTGAAAAGAATCCATCTGCAGTTTCCTCAGAACTGACAACTAACTTAAACACAAGATTGACTCTAGAGCTCACTTCAAGTAAGAAAAGCTGACATCCGAGAAATCTCTCCTTATCAAATCAAAAGATCAACCGAGTTGTCTTTTTAGACAACTGAGACAACAGAGAAATACTCAGAGCTGACTCTCGGAATGTTTCTTAAAAAGGCATTCTAACAGTAGGTATTATCTGGTGGTCCATAACCAAAAAACTGACGGGCCGATGGATAAGGCTCTGAAAAGGCCTGTTGTAAGTACAACAACTGCTCTATTCTTCTGACGATGGATTTAACTATTCAGGTCATGCTGTTCACCTGCCTTCCAATGACACTATTCAAATCCGGCGAGTATAAATAGTGGAGTCAAATGAAGAGAGAAAACTACTGAATCTCCATCTGCTCAAAGCTATCTTCTAATTCTCCAACAAGCATCAAAAGTTTTTCGAGTTTCTAACTCGAGACTTACTGGAGATCCGAAAGCCGTTTACAATTTAGGGTTCCGAGACCTTTCTCAGACTATTATCTGAGAACATCCCCATCAACCTGATTCACGTTCTGAAGGGAACTCAAACTTTCACTTGCCGATCAAAGAAGCCTAGGAGTCAAACTGCAATAAAGCTTCAAAGATTAGTCGTGCCTACAACCGAAAGCATTAAAGATGTCCGTTTTAGAAGAATCCTGGTTGTAAATCGTGTTCAAACACCGTGTATAACAAAGATTAGTTGAATTCCCTTCATCTGAAGGAAGAGATGATGTAGGATTGATTAAATCTGAACCTCTATAATATCTGTGTTTGTTTACAGTTTTTTTCTTACATTTCTACTAAGTGTTTGAAACCCAACTACCTCATATGCAACCGAAAAATACTAAGAAATAGAGATATCGGATCTCTCCATTTCAAAATCCAATTGACGAGATTTATTCTTATTTCTTATCATATTTAGTGTTCTAATATGAATATATTCCTATATATATATATATAAAAGTTCAAATCCTATAAGAAAAATATCTCATAGTAAATAATAATAAATCTGAGTAATTGGATCAAATAAGTTCTACAGTTAAGATCTTTTTTGTTTTAATCTTGATGTTTGTTTGTATTATAAATGATTATTGAAAAGTACCAAAAAAAACAAGCATCATTCATAAAGTGAACAAACATCAAATAATGAAAAAGAAAAAAAATCTCAACCGTTGATCTTATTGATCCATGATTAAGATTTATTCCTATTTTCAATGGGAGAATTTTTTCCCATACTAGTATTTCATCCTGCACGATGCACGGGATTTGTTATTATTTTGAATTTAATAGTTTTAATTTTATAGATAAGTAATAATAGACTTTTTTTCTTTTTTGATTTTGGAATTGGGAACTGCAATTCGAATCATATATCTATTTCATTTAGAGAATCTTTATACATGTGTATCTACTATTGAATGTCCTTGAAAGGACAAGTATTACAAAACTTACAAATATAAAAATTTATTGTAAAATTTTAAAATTGGATAATAGAACAAATGAAATCTTTGGAGCATGCGAACAATTTTAAAACTATTTGTGTGCAATTTAATCATTATTTAGCATAAAATAAAAATAATATTAAAAAAATAAAACGACGAATTTGGGTATAAATTATAAATATTTAACTCGATGATTTTCAACTATTATTTCTCAATTAATGTGTAAAGACCAACTAATAAGATATTTTACTTTTTAAGTATTATTGTAAGCTTTTTATGTTAATTAGGATGGCTCATTTATTCAGTATTGATATATTAAAAAATTGACTCCAATGATAATTACAATGAAGAACTATTATAAATATGCATTGTACATGTAACTCTTATTGGTGTTTGGTTTAATATCATTTATGATTTTTAGTTTAACTATTCCAATAAAATTTTTTACTTTATGGTGGGGTTGCAAATTCACTCTCATGATAAGAGAAAATATTAGAATAAAAAAATAAATTAAAAATTAAAAAATAATTCACATCTATAATCATTTATAAAAGAATCTTAAATTTCATGCTAGTGTGTAAATGAATAATAAAGTTATTTAAATGTGTAAATAGATTGTAAATTCGTAAAAGTATATAATAGCACAAAGAAAAGTATTATTTGTATATTAATTTGCTTTATTTTATCGTTTCATTTCACTTTCTTCTCCCATGCTAAAATAATAGTAGAAAAAATCGTTAATCAAATTATAAACGAAATATTTCAACAAAATCAAATTTAATCTACTAAAAATCTTATTAGGAACTAGAACATTTTGATGATGTCAAAAACCATGTCTATAGTATAGAACTAATCTTAGCATGAATATTTTATAGGTCTGAAATGTAATGACATAGGTTCGCAGAGAGCTGAAGCAGGAAAGTTCAAGACTTGGAATATCTCAAAAGATCTCAGTCTAGTACGGTAACTGAACCACAACAATGTCATCCCAACAGTGAGACTTACAACTGAAGCATCTCAGTTATGAAAAGAATCCAACTGCAGTTCCCTCAGAACTAACAGTTGACTTAAAGACAAGATTGACTCCAGAACTGACTTTCAAAAAGAAGAGCTAACATCCGAGGAATCTCTCCTTATCAAATCAGAAGATCAGCCCAATTGTTTTGTTAGACAACTGAGACAAAATAGGAATATTCAGAGCTAATTTTAGGAATGTCTCCTGAAAAGGCATTCTGACAGTAGGTATTATCCAGCGGTCCATAGCCAAAAGTTGACGGACCGGTGGATAAAATTCTGAAAAAGTCTATTATAAGTACAACAACGGCTCTATTCCTCTTATGAGGGATTTAATTATTCAACCCACGTTGTTCACTTGCCTTCCAACGACACTATTCAAATCCGACGAATATAAATAGTGGAGTGAAATGATGAGAGAAGACTACTGAATTTCCCTTTGCTCTATGCAATCAACTAATTCTCCTAGAAGCATCAAAAGCTTTCCGAGTTTCTAACTCGAGAATTGCCGGAGATCCAAAAGGTATATACAGTCAAGGATTCTAAGACCTTTATCAGACTCTTATATGGGAATATCACCATCAACCTGATTCATGTTCTGAAGGGAATTGAAACCTTCATTTGGCGATCAAAGAAGACTATGTGACAGACTCCAGTAAAGCTTCAAAAGATAAGCATGCCTGCGACCAAAAGCATTAAACTTCTCTGTTTCAGAAGAATCTTAGTTATAAACCGTGTTCAAACACCGTGTATAACAAAGATTAGTGAATTCCTTTCATTCGAAGGAAGAGAGGACGTATGATTGATTATATCTGAACCTCTATAAAATCTGTGTTTGTTTACAGTTTTTCTTACATTTCTGCAAAGTGTTTGAAGCCCAGCTGTCTCATAGTAGCTGGAGTAGAATTGAAAATAAACCCTGACTGACCTACTCGACAACATCTCTAACAAACCCAGTTGACTTGCACATAAGTCAGCTAAGATAAAAGTAGTCTTACTTTGTCTGAAAATAATTAACGCTTCTGCATATTATCTATCTCTGATGTTGGGACCAACAAAACTAATAATAAGTTTAAAATATAAAATCAAATTGCACTTTTGATCAAATAAAAAACGATTTGACTGTAAAAAATGGAAGTAATGGACATGAGCTCCTGCCACTTTTATTGTCATTTTCATCGAGTTATCATTCACCTCAAATTTTAAGTTTTGACTTCGGGATTCATTATCTATACCAGCCACCAGCTCTTCACTAATGCACGATTTTTATATTAGAATAATTCACAAAAAATTATATAAAGTTAAATGTGTTACGCCTCGTCCTTTCTAGATCCGGGGTGCTACTCAAATAAGCAGTAATAATTCACAATGAAGCAAGTATGACAATGATAAAGCAATTTATGAAAATGATTCAAGTCCAACGGGAATAATATGTGGCAAATGTTACATCAATTTTCAAAACACAATGTTTGAACAATGAAAATACATGACTGAAATACATATATGGAGATATGTATCCCTGAGCATCTAAGTTCTCAAACATTCCAAAACTGCTTAACGTCTCTGGACTCCACTACGCTCAACCTACACGTTTAGAAATACATGCATGGTTGTGTACATTTGCACTCAATGAACACATTGCCAAAAATAGTACATACATAAAAGCTGGAATTGTCAAAATCATTCAAGAGTAGGCACATGAGTTTTAGTTCATTTGAAATCCTCTCATTTCCGTCAAAATCATTTTATGCATTTCATACCAAGCTTGTGTTTTAAGTTCAGTCCATCAACATTATCTATTATAATGTGTGAACTGGGAAGTAGACCTTCTTCCACAGCCATAGTGTCCATTCCATTGGAAGGCACCAACAGTGCACTAGTCTCGACATTTTTTTTTTAGACTCGATTGAATAATATTAAACCACAACATCATTTGATATTGGGCTCTGACCGTATTTGTCACTTCAGATTCACAACCTCTCTAACCGTCATCCTATTAGAAGACAGATAGGTAATGCAAAACATTTCTGTTCTTGACAGTTCATTTCATTCGAAGCATTTCATCATTTGATAAACCAGTAAAACATTTTATTTTGGTATTAGTATATAGGAAAACCCACCTTAATATTAGCAATAGCTTTACTCTCGTTGGCCTCGTCGACTTCGTGTCTCGAGATTATCGAGCTCTCGATCACCTTCATAGATTAACACAAGTGAGGACACTTGTTGGCATATAATGATACATTATTTAAATATCTGAGAGCAATAGCTTGCCTTAAGAGGCTTCTCTTATCGAGTTTGTTTAATAGTACGAGTTGTATTCAAGGTTAGGTTAGTTCGGTCAAAGGTTTGACTTAGCTTGGGTTAAAGAATTGACTTAAGTTAGGTCAAGGTTTGACTTAAGTCAGGTCAAAGACCTTTGGTTGTTCGTATTTGATGAATAAGAATAGATTTCAAACTTCGAATATGCATTACATGGTCTTAGTTCGGGTAATCTAAGTAAAGCAGGGTCATTCGATCGAATGGACATGTGTTAAAACAAAGTGGATCGAAGGGAATGACCTCATTCAGTCGAATGGATTGCCTATTCAATCGAATGGGTGGTCCGAAGGCTCATTCGATCGAAATTATATGAAGGACTGAAATGGGGTATAGCTGGCAAGCCATTCGATCGAATTGGAGGACTCATTCGATCGAATGGTTTAGATCAAACGTCGCGCATGCACAGAACGGATGAATACGGTCGAAATAGGGGGTCAGAGGCAGGCATTCGATTGAATGCACTTAGCCATTCGATCGAATGGCAGTGTTCTGCCCAACTACATGAACGACGAATAACATCGGGTTTTCGAGTTTCAGTTCGATTCTAATGGTGTTTCTAGTACCACAAGCATTTAAAAGGGTCCTAGGGTGCCAATAAACATCTAAGTTCCACAATAACATGTTTTCGTTCAAAGGATATCAAGATTCAACTAAATAAACATAGGATTTAAGTTCAAAATATATTATGCATGTGGTGGTCATGCTTTTCAATTCTCCAATAGAACAACAAGACTTATACACATGAAAATAGAACCATTGTTGGGCATCAAAATACTAAAGATGGACATTTCAACAATAATGGTAAGCATATCTTAAGATTTCAAGATTTAACCAAGATTTCACTCATGAACAAGACGAACTTCAAGGATTGTACTATGAGATGGGCTTCGTGGTGGTTACCTTAGTCAAGAAGATTATGAAAAGATAAAGATGGTTGAAGTGCTTCTACAACCTTCACAAGAATCCTCTTTTCTCCTCCTTCAAGAGCCAAGCATAAAGGAAGAGTGTTTGTGTCTTGAGTGAGTCTCAACACATGAGGTAATAGGAGAGAATGAGGGAGGCTTTTTCAAAATCACTATTTATACTTGGTTGGAAAAGGGGTTAGGGTCAGGGCTTGGGAAATGGACCATATGCTATAGCTCATACTTTAGGTTATAAATCCTTTCATGACATAAGTCATGAAAGTCTCGATTTTAAGCTTATAAGTGAGCTTATAGCTCTCATTTCATAATTATCGTACTATTATTTCCCCCCACTTGGGGAAAATAATTAAATGTTTATTTAAAACTACCAAACATAAACACGGGTTTTACATTCTCCCCACCTTGTAAAAATTTTGTCCTTGAAATTCAATAGGCTTGCTCGAATAGCTCGGGATATTTGCTCCTCATTTTGCCCTCGAGTTCCCATGTAACTTCTTCTACTCTGTGGTGTTTTCATAGAACCTTCACCAGTGGAATCGATTTGAATCTGAGTTCTTGTACTTTTTGATCGAGTATGGCTTCGGGTCTTTCCTCATACTGGAGATCTGGTTCTAGAGTGACTTCTTCATGGTGGTTCACGTACTTTGAATCGTACATATAGTTTCTTAATTGCGACATGTGGAACACGTTGTGTACGTTCTCCATACTTGGTGGCAAGGCTAAGCGATATGCTGCTGCTCTAATCCTTTAGAGGATCTCATAGGGTTCCAATATATCAAGGTTTTAACTTTTCACTTGCCCCAAATTGGGTGATTCCCTTCGACGATGATACTTTCAGGAACACTTTGTCGCCAATTTTAAAACTCAATTTAGTTCGCCTGGTGTCGGCATATGACTTCTATCTATCTTGGGCCTCTTTGATAAGAGATTGGATTTTTTGGATCGTCTCCATCATGTTCGCCACGACTTCTGGTCCAAGTACTCTTATCTCGCCCAGTTCATCCCAATATAATGTAGATTTACATTTCTTTCCATAGAGTGCTTCATACGGTGCCATCCTGATTGTCGCCCGATAGCTGTTATTGTAGGCAAAATCAACTAATGGTAAAATTTTTTCCCAACGGCCTCCTTGGTCCAATACCACTGTCTGCAACATATCTTACAAGGTCTAGATGGTCCGTTCTGACTGGTCATAGTTTGCGGGTGAAATGTTGTACTAAATTTAGACACATTTCCATTTCTCGCTGTAAACTTATCCAAAATTTGGAAGTGAATTTTGCATCTCGATCGAATTCCATGCAATCGCAGTATTTCTCATACATATAATTCAGCTAGCTTGTCAGATCCTAAGTGATCTTGATCGACACAAAATGGGCTCTCTTGGTGAGTAGGTCCACGATTTCCCATATGGCGGTGTTTCCACGCTGCGATTTGGGTAGGCTTGTCACGAAATCCATGGCAATAGGTTCCCATTTCCATTCAGGGATCTCTAATGGCTGCAACTTCCCATAGGATCGTTGATGTAAGGCTTTCACTTGCAGACAAGCTAGGCATTGTTCCACGAATGATGCTACATATTTCTTTATTCCATCCCACGAAAAACTTTGTTTTAGGTCTTGATACATCTTGATGCTACCAGGGTGAGTGGTATAGGGTGTTTCATGCGCTTCCTCATGATTTCATTCATCAGGACTTCGTCACTGGGCACATAGATTCTTCATCTATACAGTAAGGCATTATTAGCTGCTTCTCGGTACTTCTCTGCCTTGTTCATTCAGACCTTTGCCCTTAGCACTTCCAACTCCTCGTCCTTTCTTTGCGCCTTGATAATACGTGTCCTCAAATCAGGTATCATTCTCAGCGCTGCCATCGAGCTCGTCACCGTGGTAGGTAGGGTCAGAACTTCTAACATCATCCTTTCAAACTCTAGGATACGCCCTTCTTCACGAGTTAAGAGTGCGTACACTCTCGAATCAGCCTTTCGGCTCAAAGCATTGGCCACTGTATTCGCCTTGCTTGGATGATAGTTGATGACAATGTTATAATCCTTCACTAGTTCTAACCATCTGCGTTGCCTCATGTTTAGGTCCTTTTACTCGAAGAAGTACTTCAAACTCTTATGATCCATGAATATCGAACATCGTACTCCATACAGGTGATGTCTCCATATCTCCAAAGCATGCACTATTGCTGCTAATTCGAGGTCGTGCATAGGATAATTCAGCTCGTGAGGTCTCAACTGTTTCGAGGCATAGGCGATCACTTTACCATTCTGCATCAGCACACATCCCAATCCACTGTTCGATGCATCAGTGTAAACTTCATAATATTTCTCGGCTTTTGGGATGGCTAGTACCGGAGCGGTTGTTAATCATTTCTTTAATTCTTGGAAGCTCGCTTCACACTCTGCTATCCATTCAAATTTCAATCATTTCTATAAGAGTTGCGTCATCAGTTTCGCTATCTTAGAAAATCCTTTGATAAACTGGCGATAATAACTAGCCAAACCCAAGAAACTCCGAATTTCATTCGGTGTGGTAGGAGTCTTCCACTCACTCACGGCTTGTACCTTAGTTGGGTCGACCTTTATACCATTGGCTGAAGTGATATGACCTAAGAACACTACTTCCCTCAACTAGAATTCGCATTTACTAAACTTAGCGTATAGCCTCTTGGTCCTCAAGGTCTCAAGTATTATTCTCAGGTGCTCCTCATGCTCTTGCTTTCCTTTCGAGTAGATGAGTATGTCGTCGATGAATACCAGCACGAATCTATCCAGATAAGGTTGAAACACTCGGTTCATAAGGTCCATGAAAACTGCTGGCACGTTCGTCAATCCGAATGACATTACCACAAACTTGTAATGACTATATCTAGTTCTGAAGGCGGTCTTGGGGATATCTTCATTTTGAATCTTTAGCTGGTGATATCCTGATCTGAGATCGATCTTTGGAAAAACACTTGCTACTCTGAGCTAATCGAATAGGTCGTCAATCCTAGACAACGAATACTTGTTCTTCAATGTGACCTTGTTCAATTTGCTGTAGTCGATGCACATCCTCATGGATTCGTCCTTCCTCTTGACGAATAACACTGGTGCTCCCCATGGCAATACACTCGGCCAAATAAATCCCAGCTCTAGCAACTCTTGCAACTGTGCCTTCAATTATTGCAGTTCTTTCGGCGCCATTCTGTACGATACTTCAAAAATCGGGGCTACTCCAGGCTCTAAATCGATCGTAAACTCCAACTGACAATCTGGCGGCAGTCCAGGCAACTCTTGCAGGAAAGCATCAGGAAATTCCCTGACAATTAGTCCATCCTCTAGGTGCTTCTCTTCTGCTTTGTCTCCATTGAGGTATACCAGGTAGGCTAGACTACCTTCCTTCCTGACCAATTCCTCGGCTTGTAGGGCTTATATCATGAGGATCTTTCCTATTTGGATTCCATAGAAGTCGACGGCCTTTTTTCCTGGCCTCTAAAACGAGATTCTCATCTCTCGACATCAAATCGTCGCATGATTCTTGGACAACCAATCCACTCTTAGTATAACATCTACGTCCCACATCCTTAGCACGTGTAATCTACCCATTAGAAATCTTAGGAAACCTAAGGCCACTTCTAGGTTCGAACACACTCGCCTAGTTTTCATAACCTTTCCCAAAGGAGTGGCTACACTCATGTTCTAGGATGTTTTCTTGGGACCTATATTTAAGTTCTCTACACATGCTTCAGATATAAAGGAATGTGATGCACCAGTATTGAATAAAATAATGACAGACGTATGTTAAGTTTCCTTGCACCCTTCCTTGGAGCCTTGGGTTATCTTCTCCCGCATTCTGGCGGATTGCATAAGCCCTGCCCTGGCGATGCTACTGGGGTTTCTAGTTTTGATTTTCTAGCGAGTTGTTCCTGGGCTGAGCCTGCATGGCTCTCAATGGCTGGCCCTGACCTTGGGGCTTCTGAACGTTTTCCTTAGTTCTGCTCCTGCATTGAGACTCAGAGTGTCCTATTTTCCCAAACTTGAAGTAGCTATTTCCAAGTGTGAGACACTCTCTTTGGTGCTCTCTCCCACAACGGCTGTAGTTCCCAATCTGCGCTGAAGGCATAGTCCTTACCACCTGATTACTTCCTTGTGTGCTTGTAGTCTGATGTATTCGAGTTGGCGGTGGCTGATAGCGCTGAGGTTGTCGGTTGAATTGCGGCCTCTTAATGCTCTCTTGGGTCCAACCAGACCCTCAAGAATTTTCTTCCTACTTTCGCTTTTGCCCTTGGCTCTGCTGGTTGACAGATGCAACGGGTCCTTGTTCCTCCTACACGAGGGAAGCTTTCAGTTCCATCGCCAAGTAAGTATTTCCTTATAGCTCAACCTTCTTAGGCCGGCCAACGGAGTTCCAATTGCGAGCCTTAGCCCATTTCTCAGCCTTCTTACCTTCTTCTCATCGGTATCTACTTGGGTAACTACATACCTCGCCAGCTCACAGAAATGGCGATCGTACTCTGGTACCATCATCTTTCCCTATCTCATATTATGGAATTCATTCTCCTTCTTCAGTCGATAGCTGAGGGATGTATTTCTCGTTCAGTTCCTCCTTGAAGTTCACCCAAGTGAAACTTTGGTAGTTCTCGTTTGTTATGGTCTTTCGGAACTCTTCTTACCAATGATCGGCTTCGACAGTCAATTGGTGCAGCATGCAGAGTAGCTTCTCTATGTCAGTGTATTCTAATAGCTTGA